>VXBI01013127.1:13239-24704 GCA_013397375.1 Toxostoma redivivum
AAAAAAAAGAACAAAAAACCTGAGCAGCAAGCCCAAAGCCTGCATTCTTTTGGGCTCAATGGGACTCACACTTCAAAGCTGAGAATAGTTGTCTTAGTCCAGAATTCAAATGTACAAGTGAAGTTTGACTATGCCAGAGCTGCTTCTCTTACCCTACATGTTGTAAATACCTTTGAACTCACTCCTATGAAACAGAAACACTTTCTGAAGAAAGAAGTTGAAAAGATAAGTGGCTTACGAGCTACTGTAATTAAAATCTAAAAGATGCTTTCCCAGCTGTTGCTTTTGAAGTTCTGCTTAGTTGGTGGCTAGGTGCCAGCATTCAATTAGAAGTATGCATTTTTATTAACAGGCTATCATGTGTTATATTATGTCAATAATTCCTTTTAAATTAGTTCTTTTTATTTTTAGCAGTAGTCACAGGTGTCCAGGTCATTAAATATTAAAATGGGCCCCACTGCCAATTGTGCAACATCCTAAGTTTGTTTGGTGTTTTATTTGCACTCCATTTGAAGTTCAAAATTAAAATATCTCTGAACTTGCAGAGAGGAGGGTTTGGCCAAGATAAGTTAGTGCCTGAGGGGAGAAAATAAAAAGAGAGATGCACAGCCTATGCACAACTTCTTGCCTGCATTTGGGTTTCTAATTATCATGGTTTCATTTACTTACCCATCATCTGCATGTTGCAAGTGGGAGCCTCATTATTTTGATTCACTTCCTTGGATGTCAAACCTCAGCTTGGAATTAGTGTGGGGAGGGAGGGGCTGATATTCACAGACATTTAGAGGTGCTCAGCTCAGTGTCGAAACAACACAAGGATCCTCTTCCTTTTTCCCAGTTTCCCAGCTTTTTATTGCAGGGTTCATTTCACCAAACTTCAGTTGGCTTCAGTGTAGGTGCCTTAATCTAGGCTTGATGACTGATCTGTCTAATTGAGGCAGTTATTCTGGGTTAAGAAGAATGAAACCTGAAGGAGTCTTTTAGTCTTTATTCATGTTTAAGACTCAGAGAGAAAAAAGAATTGAGGTACATTTGCTTTTTTCAGGGTGCCACTGGATGTTCAGGATGCTATGATACCATTTTAACCATAATATAAAGCACTGTGTTTTCTCTTTTTGTGTAACTTAATATCATGGAATTGAAGATCCTTTGAAATACTTTGTTAATTACTAGATATTGATAATGATTGCAATACAATACATTACTTATTGGTAATATATATATATATTCAGTAGTGTCCTTCATTTGGGGCTTAAAAATAGTTTTACCAATAAAAATTATTTTATTTTTGCATAGCATTTGAGTAGCTGCCCTCTTCATATTCACATGGGAAAAAAAAAAAAGTCATGTCCCCACAGTGACATTGGAAACATGCTGAAAGCTAGCTGGAAACCTAGAAATCCTCATTTCTATTTCTGCTTTGATGGCTCTTGTAGGTGTTGCTGACAATTGCTATTTCTTGTGCTATTCTGGAGTTAAGACCACAGGAAAGCAAGTGGAGTTTAAGCTCTTCTGCCACCCAAATTCTCATTTCAACCTCAGTTGAAGAGGACAAACTCCTCATGACTGCAAGATAATTGTTAAAAAATAAAAGAAGAGAGAATAAGGCATGAAAAACCCCTTTCTTGCTGAAAGCTTTTTAAAACCATTTAGCTTATTAAAAAAATACAGATGTTGATTTGAACTATTACTCATTTTTCACTGGACTTTTAAACTTTTGGATCTAATGTATTTTTAACCATCTGCAAATACCTTAAGGAAACTTTACATGCCAAAATATTCTTTTAATAACTGAACAGCTATTTCAGTAAAATTTTCACATAGATCTGTGCAAGTGCTGATCTTCTTTTCTTTCTCTGACGTATCCCTGACACCTCCAAGAGCTTCCTTCAATAAATATATCACTCCTCTCCATTTACAGCCTGTGTTCTACTGAATAGGAATTGGCTACTGGCCTTTGCCAACAACAAATTCTGAGTTTTGCTGCATTGTCCAGCTGTCTGGCAGGAAAGAAAATCAATGTTTTGTCTGTTCCTCACTTTTCCTGTTGGATCTCAGGAATCTGGAGTTTTTGAGCTTTCTGTGCTTCCAGGCACAGACCCCCTGGCAAACACTGCTCTGGAGCTGAAACCTTGGAGAAGGCTTGGGAATATGAATAATGAGTTAGAAATCCCCAATGTGCAGTGGGTGAGATGTGTGTGTGTGCACTGGGGATGGGTTTGAAATTTGAGGTTTTTACAGAATAGTGGTGGAGATGGGACAAGATGGAGAATTTTGGGTGGTGTCTTTTCTTCTTGTTCATCTTCTCTTCCTTTTCTTCACAGAACTCAGGCAGTGACCTTTGGTTGGTCAGTCTAAAGTCACTCTAAGGGCCATGGGAATCTATTATTGGGTCAGGAGTATCAATAATATAGGTGTAAAACTGTTATTGGTGAGTTCAGCTTTCAAAGGCCTTGAAGCAGGCTCAGCTGGGGCCATTTTTCCCACTTGTAGCAAGCAGCCAGAGGGATTGTTGTACTTTCTGTAATTCCTGATAAGATACAATAAACATCCAAGCCTGAACAGGAGAAATCATCTCAATCACCTTTCTAATAATCCTGGCTCTGGACAGAAACAGAGAGACTGATGACAAATCACTAATTAGTGGTGCAGTGAGCCAAACTCAATCTTACATTTTCCCTTTGTGTCCATCCCAGAGAGCCCAGCACTGCCAGTCTGGGACTCCCCATAACCTGCAGGGTCAGTAGCCCAGGGAAGTTGGTCACTTGCCATCCAGCTCAATATCCACATGTGAACACGTATGGGCTGAGTGATGGATTGCAGGATAGAGCAAAATCTGCCAGGGACTTGGAAGGATTTCAATTTCTTTAGCCAGTCTGTGACCCATTTATGTGTGCTGTATTGATAAATGAAGTGAAAAATCTTTTACACCTTTCAATGAAGGGGCTGTTTGGTCTGGCAACAGCACTGACACTTTTAGTGATGTCCTATAGGAAACAGCTGGGATTATTAATTCATTTTTACACAGGTCACTAAGCATCCAGAAGTCAATATTTCTTTTGAATTGCTCTCAATCTGGACCAAATCCATTCAGAAGGTGAAAGGTTCCAGATATATACTGCTACTGGCCATTATTAGAGTCCTTTTTAAGTCATGCCAATTGTTTTTCCTTGGTTCAGCCTGAGAATGACTGTGTTAGGAAGAACAGAAAAAATGAACATGCTCTTCAACTTTTGTTTTTAGCTCATGGTGTAATTTCATATTTTAGTTCTTGGAAATATACCTTATTTTATTACAGATGACACCAGTTAGAGCTAAGAAAAGATGAGAAATACTTTAGATTCTGTGTCTGAAAGAAGTGCTCAGTGACTCAAGACTCAAATGTAATGAGGAAGAATTGCAAGAAGGAAAGATTTACACAGACACAGTTCAGGATAAAGCCGAGCAGAACTGCACGGTTTTGATTCCCAGGAATTTCTTCAAAACTGCAATTTGACTTTGACTTTGTGAGGAGACATACCTGCTGACTCTAACATTTGATGGAAGTCAAAGCAAAAGTTCTAAACTTCAAGGTGCATGATGGCAAAACTAAGGGTCTGAAGTGTGACCTGAACATCCTGACTTTGGAGGAGAAAGGAGGAAAAAGAAACTTTTCTGCTGATCCCTGGAGTCCTACCCCAGCTCTCCAGCTCTTGGCACTTACACTGCTACCTGGCTGGCTCAACACATTAGTGATTCTCTTTTATAGTCCTTTTTCAGAGGTGTGAATGACTAAACAAGTGCCAGAGAATCAGGTCCTGTATCTAACTTGGATATTAAACAGCTGGAAAGAGTGTGGGGAAGAGCTGCTGGAACTATGCATGCAGCAGCATGGTAAAAATGAAATACTAGCTCTTTAAACAGATTAAAGATTGTTTGATTGCACTGTGTAAACTCCTCTTGAAGAGATACTGATATGATACCTGAAATAAGAGAAACAAGCAGCACAACACCAGGGAGATAAATCCACAAGTATTCATATTAGATATATAAACAATCCCTTCATCTTGGGAATTAGAATAATCCCTTCATCTAGGGAATTAGAATAGAAAAAAAAGTAAAAATTAGAATATAAAAAAATGGACCAGAGTGTTGGAATCAAGCCTGCATGTTGTTGTGCATTATAGCCTAGAGCCAAGCAGAAATGAGTCCCATTTTAGGGGTGTTATTGGGTCAATGAGTACAAGAGGTCTGTCAGAGTCTGGGACATCCCTTTGGGATCCAGAGCTGCTGAGACCCTGTCAGGGGCTCTGAGACCCTGGGATGATCCCAAAACATCTGTGGGGTTGATTATAGCCCTTGGAACAAATCACCAGCTTTAGATGAGAACTTAAAAGTCACAGGAGTTTAAGCAGTGTTATCATAAAGTGAAAATACAGATTGTAGGATTTTTGGGAATGGGGATTTTAGAACAGAAGATGGAGGAAAAAGCACGTGTTTGGTCCTTCTTTGTTCTTCTTCATCTCCATTTTCTATTGTGGAGCTGGCACTTTGGGATTGGTTTAGAGTAGAAGTTCAGTGTCTAACATAGATGATGGGAATTGGGAAATAATTGTAAACATCATGTAGGTAGTTTTTAGTATAAAAAGATAACAGTGCCCTGAAGGGCAGAGAGTGTGCCATGGCTGCCCTGCCAGACAGACCTGGCTGGGCTGAGAGAAAATATTACAGATAAGAAAAGAATAAACAACCTTGAGAGTGAAAACTAAAGAGCTCAGATTGATTCCAGCTCGGGCACACGAACTGCCAGACAAGAACTTTTACACAGCTCGGGGAAAAACCAAAACAGATTCTGAGATCACTGCTGGTTCTCTGTTGGTTTTGGGTCTTGGCATTGGCTGCTTGACAACCCTGGCCTTGTCCTGCCTCCAGCCCTGATGTGAGCTCTGGAGTGCTCCTTACATCTGGAAACACCTGGAGGAAATTCAAAGACCAGTGATAGAAGTGGTTGGAAACTTTCTTTCATGAAAAGATCTCTCTTCAAAGAAAAGTGTTTTCTTCTGCAGATAGTTTTTCGAGTTTACATCAGGAAATGCAAGCCCAAATTATTCATTTTGGGGCTTGTTGGGTCAGAGAAGAAAATCTGAGTTTGTTCAACTGGCCAGAAACAGTAATGAGCCAGCTCAATATTATTGTTTGGTTTGTTGTGGTGGTATTCTTAGGGATTCTCTGTTGTCTTAATTCATTCCCATCCCAACTTGTGGGGCTGATGGATTATTTGTATATAAAACAATTCCAGATTTCTTCTCTGATCCAACAAGCCCCAGAATAAATAATTTGAGAGTTCTGTGATGTCTTATGGAAGTGTCATCCCTGCAGAGAGCACAAGGAAAAAGAACAAGCATGCCAAGGAATAATTTCACAGGAGTATCTGTGTTGTGGTGTTTATGATCAGCTGAGATATTACTGAAAAAAAAAAAAAAACCAAACCAATTTTCCCTCTTTCCACTATTATCACCTTTACCTTTATCTGCTCTAAGCTCTGTTTTAATTTTTTATCAGTCATGTAGAACACTGGTAAGGTTCTTCTCATCCAACCTCAGGCACTCATTTTCAGGAAATTAACTTGGCGTTGTAACAGCTCTTAACATCTGTGACTCTTGACTTGGAGATAGTTGAATAAAGAAGCCAGGCAGAGCTTTAATTTATTGCCAAATAAATTTCTGATTTTTTTTTTTTAACTAGGACTTAACAGATTTTAACCTTCATTATATTAAACCTATTTGGGGTATGAGAATAACATGAAGGATATAATTTGTTTTGTGCTCCAACATCTTTCAAAGAGGCTAAAACAGAATATCCTCATATTTCCAGGAAAAAAAAAATTGTCTCTGCTGGTATAAAGATATTTTGTTTCCTTTTTAGACTGATGCTGGTAAAGCTCTTGCTGTGAAATTTGAAGTGGATATAAGGTTCCAGGAATATTTGCTGCAGAACAGCTGTTCTCTTCTTTCCCCTCCTCGTGCCAGTTCAGCATGAAATTCACCTGTGTTTACATCAGAGTAAAACAAAGCACCCCTGGGAGAAAAGCTACCAACCAAGCATGTTTTTGCAGAACAGTGATACTGGGATAAAAACACTTTTGTTGCCAAGGAAGAGGTAAGGAAACAATAAAGAGAATAATGTAACAGGTGAAAAATGGCAGGCACACTGAATCACTGCATTCTTCTGGATCTCCACCTAATTTTCCATGCCTAATGTTATATTGGTATTTCATTTACTTTCCACATATTATTCCTAGTCATCTTTTCTTCTTCATGGTTTTTCAGTTCTTTCTTGATTTTATTTGCAATAATTAAGGTATTATATTAATAATTAATTATTAATAATAATTTAGCTATGTCAAAGCCTTTTAACATGAAGAACATTTCTGAGTTATAAACTGCCTCTGTTTTTTGTTTGTTTTTCATAGTTTTAATTTTATTTTTCTCCTATTATCANATAATTTGAGAGTTCTGTGATGTCTTATGGAAGTGTCATCCCTGCAGAGAGCACAAGGAAAAAGAACAAGCATGCCAAGGAATAATTTCACAGGAGTATCTGTGTTGTGGTGTTTATGATCAGCTGAGATATTACTGAAAAAAAAAAAAAAACCAAACCAATTTTCCCTCTTTCCACTATTATCACCTTTACCTTTATCTGCTCTAAGCTCTGTTTTAATTTTTTATCAGTCATGTAGAACACTGGTAAGGTTCTTCTCATCCAACCTCAGGCACTCATTTTCAGGAAATTAACTTGGCGTTGTAACAGCTCTTAACATCTGTGACTCTTGACTTGGAGATAGTTGAATAAAGAAGCCAGGCAGAGCTTTAATTTATTGCCAAATAAATTTCTGATTTTTTTTTTTTAACTAGGACTTAACAGATTTTAACCTTCATTATATTAAACCTATTTGGGGTATGAGAATAACATGAAGGATATAATTTGTTTTGTGCTCCAACATCTTTCAAAGAGGCTAAAACAGAATATCCTCATATTTCCAGGAAAAAAAAAATTGTCTCTGCTGGTATAAAGATATTTTGTTTCCTTTTTAGACTGATGCTGGTAAAGCTCTTGCTGTGAAATTTGAAGTGGATATAAGGTTCCAGGAATATTTGCTGCAGAACAGCTGTTCTCTTCTTTCCCCTCCTCGTGCCAGTTCAGCATGAAATTCACCTGTGTTTACATCAGAGTAAAACAAAGCACCCCTGGGAGAAAAGCTACCAACCAAGCATGTTTTTGCAGAACAGTGATACTGGGATAAAAACACTTTTGTTGCCAAGGAAGAGGTAAGGAAACAATAAAGAGAATAATGTAACAGGTGAAAAATGGCAGGCACACTGAATCACTGCATTCTTCTGGATCTCCACCTAATTTTCCATGCCTAATGTTATATTGGTATTTCATTTACTTTCCACATATTATTCCTAGTCATCTTTTCTTCTTCATGGTTTTTCAGTTCTTTCTTGATTTTATTTGCAATAATTAAGGTATTATATTAATAATTAATTATTAATAATAATTTAGCTATGTCAAAGCCTTTTAACATGAAGAACATTTCTGAGTTATAAACTGCCTCTGTTTTTTGTTTGTTTTTCATAGTTTTAATTTTATTTTTCTCCTATTATCACAATTTTCCAACTCAAAAAGCAAATACTACAATTAGTTTAGAACAGTTGAGAATTTTTTGCACTGAGCTGCATCTACCTTGGCTAGCAGACATACTCAGACACAAACCAAATTTGGTCTTAGATTCTAGTTTTCAGATGTTCTCCTTTTTGCAAATGAAATTAAAAAACCCCACCCTTTAGACCTGAAAATTTGGAAATTTTATATCTGGATCAGCATGTGGAAGATGAAGTCCATTCCACTCAAATTCCCACCTCTTACCTAGTAGTACCATATTTTCTTCCCCTTTTTATTTATTTATTATTATTTTTTTTAAATCATAATTAATAAAAGCAGTAGCTACACTTCTACTTGGAATATTAATTTAGCAGAAAACAAACCAAAATGGATATTTGGGGGGTAATAATGTATATGAGTATTAAAATTATAATATACTAAAATTGTTAAGCAGCTCTATTAAGAGTGACTGTCCAGGAAGCTCAGAACTGAAAAGTTAAATTGCAAACTGATTTTTCAAAAAATCACAGCAATCACAGTTCCCAGTATATTTAAGCAAATATTTTAGCAGATTCAAGAACATATTTTAGGTTTATATATTTCAATTTTTCAGTCCAAATCTGCAAAGTCTCAAAAGAAAGATCCTATGCCATTGATAAGAATATAACAGTTCAATGCCAAAGCAGTATTAAACTGACACACTTAGTTTTTTTTTTTTAAGATTGAAGAGATCAATATTAGTTATTATACATGTAAATCCTCTACATCTGTCTTTATAATTAGTTCAACAGTGCCCATTTTAAAAATTCCCAAATATGAGTTTATGGAAATGGACAAATAGCCAGTGCTTGGAAGATTTCAGATGGAAGATTTCTTTAATTCTTTTTTCAAATAATTTATATTGCAGATCTTCTGCACTACAAGTGTTTTGCTGATGTGAGGGAGCTCCAGGGAGTTCTTCAGGCCTTGGTTTGCTCTGTTTTGATGCTGTGGGGGAAGAACCTTCAGCTTTGGTTTAGGTTTGGTGTGTTTTGTCCTGTTCAATAACCAGAAACAGGGAGATACTGGCATTTTGGCATTTTCACCCCTTTTGCTTTCTTTAATGAAAAACTGTGAAATGTATTTAATTCATCACCTAAAAACATATATATATATATACATATAATTTTTTTCTCTTTTTTAACATATTATCTGGTAATAAAATATTTATTCTCTGCAATCATTGCCAGCCCTATGGTGACCAGCTTAGTCTGAAATCCAATATAGAACAGAATGTGTGTTTCTGAGGTAGCTGACTGGGGAATTAAAATTTTCCCTTTTCAGCTCAGTGTAACCTGTGTGGGCCATCCTTTTAGGTCAATCTCATGCAGACTATTTTCTCTTTTTCTGTATCAATCCTAAATTAATACAGTAGGTGCTCTGCAGCCAGCATGGTTTTGCATTGATCTTGGCCAGCTTGTTTACAGTGTTTTGGCAAGTTGCTGATGTACTTCTCCCTGGGGATAGAGCAGGGGTTAATTGCTGTTAAACTCTCAGTGCCAAGTAATGGTTCAGACTCTGTGCTACATTAAAGATGACACTAATAGGGAAAGAGTGCACTGGATTGCTCTGTGTTGAAAATTGGACTTGTGGTGACAGAAACTTGGAGCAGAGCTGATGTAATAGGGAGGCCATAATGTAATTATAACTGCTGAACATGTGTCATACCAAGTTAAATGATACATTAATGAATCAAAACAGGTGATGGAGTGTTGCTCTTTCAGCAGATAGAGGTGTTTTCAAGGTCAAATTGGCATTAATCTAATAATCTGTAAACTGTATATGCTTCAAATTATAAGCAAAACCATCTTTAATGGGGTTTTTAGTGCATTTCTTGTCCTGTACCAAAGGGGGGACAGAACCAGAAGATGCTGCTCTGGGTGTAATTTTGTTTATGCCTCTGTTATTATATTTCTGTTATAGCTAACACAATAGAAGTGCACCTAACATTTTTGTTAGATCCCTGTGCTGTGAGGAAGCTGCACTCGAGCCAGGAGGTGTGCAGACACAAGAGTCAAAATAATCAGCTTTTCTGGGAGATGGAATAAACTCAGTCCATGGCTTCAAGTCAGCTTGAGCCATGCACAAACCAAGCTCCTTCCTGCTCTGAAAATAAGAAAGTGTGTGGTGATAGCATGAGCTGGATTTTGTGTAAATTCTCTCTGCCTATTATGATTTTGCAGCAAATGAAAACCATCTCTTACCTCAACTGGTTCCTGGTTTAAGTCCCATTCATGGGTGAAATTCCTACTTTTGATTCTGGTGTTCAGAATGTAAATAAAGGCTTCTGTTCCAGAACAAAACCATAAAAATCCAGAACAGAACCATACAAATGGTACTTGGCCACTTGAGCACAAAGGTATCTATCTCCATAGAAAGTCCTGAGTGCTTGAAGAAACCTATCACCATTTTATTTATTTCATTGTATTGTATTGTATTTACTTTATTTTATTTATTTTATTGGTAGTTTTATTAATGAAACCTACAGCATTTTTACAAGCAGCCTTGGTTGAGAAGTTAAAATGAGACCCCCCATGAAACAAGGATTTTGAGCAAAGAAATCCTTTATTTGAATTTTTCAGTCCTCTGATTCCTGCCATGACTAAAAAAAAAATCTGTTTATTTCACATTAGTCTTGCTTCTCATAAGCCTCTCATTTATCCTCGTGCTGTTAAAAAATGAAGCAAAGATTTCTTTGAAAGGGTCTGGCTGAGTCCATTTCTGAGTTTCTATTAAAAAATGGGATTTTAATGCCTAAATCAAATTGGGTCTTTTGACAATGTCATAATATGTCATGCTTTGACTTTTTTTTTAATTCTTAATTTTTTTTCTTAATATGGCCAATAAATATTAAAAAATGGAACTTTGCAACAGATTCCTTGCTAAATGGTTCTTCTGCATTGTTTTTCTCTTTTATATTTACCTAGATGAGCACTCCCAGGCACGACTTTGTGAGGAACACCTGAGGCAGGAGGAATTGTTCACTTTATTTTTTTCTAAACCTTCTCTTTTTCCCACCCTTTTCCCAGCTCCTCTTTGTGTTTTGGTGAAAGTGTGATAATCTGTGCAGCTCGTGGCTCCCTTTTGAGGCCACTCTGGAAGGGTGAGCAGAAGGGTGGCAGCACTTGTCTGCAGCAGATTAACTCTGATTTGTTCAATTGCTTCCAAGTGCATTTCATAGAATTATAAAATTATAAAATTATAGAATGGTTGGGTTGGAAGAGACCTCAAAGATCACCCAGTTCCAACCCCCTCTCCACCAGTTTGGGATGCTTAGAGCTCCATCCAACCTGGCCTTGAGCACTTCCAGGAATGAGGCATCCTCAGCTTCTCCAGGAAACTTCTTCCAGCCTCATGACCCTCACAGTAAAGAATTATTTTCCAATATCTGATCAAACCTGCCCTCTTTCATTTTGAAGCCATTCCCCCAAGTCCCATTGTTTCACACCCTTCTAAATAATCTCTCTCCTTCTTTCTTGGAGGCAAGGCAATTTGCAAGACAATTTAATTTTTTTTTTTCTTTCCACAAAGTTCAAATTTGTCCCGAGTCATTTACATTTTACATTGCTAAAATAAAATACTTCTCTTTCAGAATCATAGACTGTGTCAGGAAAGTCAAACTTTCCTGGAAGGAAATGCTCAGAGAGGAGACATCACCACCGGGATCAAGAACACAAAGTACCTTTTGTATCACTTGGAATCCTTGGCTCTTGAAATGTCTGGTAGGGAGAGAGAAATATATAAATAATATATATATAAGTATATATTAATATATATATAGA
>VXBI01013127.1:27131-45997 GCA_013397375.1 Toxostoma redivivum
TCATTTTTTTATTTTACAAAAAAAAAAAAAAAAAAAAAAAAGAAAAAAAAAAAAGAAAAAAAAAGTTTCTGCCCTAGGGATTTTACAGTAAAAGCATTAAAAAAATTAAAAAAAAAATATATATAATGGTTGAATTCAGAAACAGGAGACAGCTGGGACCCAGCACTTCTCAGGTTCTGTGGGCACCACACAAGTGAATTTTAAGACCAGGAAGATGAAGGAGGAGGTGGCTTTACAGATGATAATGAGGCACTCCTTTGAGGCCCATCTCCATCCTTGCACGTTTTGAAATGCACATCTTCCCCCTTTCTTGTGCACCCCTGATAACCTGGGCAGAGAGGAAAGAGGGAGAGGTGCAGTTTGCAGTCCATGGCAAGATGGGGACATGTCCCAGGTATTGATTAGAGGTCAGTGCTACATTTCACTGAGCTTTTGTTTGCATATGAGATTACCAGAGATGACAAGTGGGCAGGAGACTGGGACACTGGGAGGGTTTTCCAAGGAGTACACTGTAGGAATGATTAGAAAACTTGGAGGAAAAGTGCAAAAGAAGAGGGTCACTGAGGCCAAAGGAGAATAGTTTCAAAAGCAGTGTGGTGCATTCCTCAAAGGCAGGTAGGAGGGCAGTGAGGACAGGAGACACTGTCCTGGCTGTCCTGATGTGAGGGGGAAGGAATTTCAAAATGTGACAGATAATTTCATTGCTCTGTGAAAAGCACCATGGTATTTTTGATGGGATTGTAAAAAGTATAATCACCAAGTTCACAGATAAGAGGAGACTGCAGGCAGCAACCACAGCCCTAACACTGCCAATGGTGCAGCAGTGAGAATATTTAGTGAAACAACATGGTTTATGCTGATTTATGAGCTAGATGAAGTTCTCTTTCACCTATTAAGTCCTATTTATTGTATTTCCCTAAATTTCCCCTGAGTTCAAAGTACATTTTCTTTATATTTCTTAATGGGGGTTTGCTTCTTGTTTGTTTGTTTGTTTGCTTCTTTACCTTGACAATTTAGGAAATGCAAATAAACTATAAGCAACTGCAGCATTTAAATGAGACACATGTTTACTTGAACTTTAATTTGGTAGGAAGGTTTTTTCAGTTGTTTGAAGAACCAATGCCAAAATTACTCTTGCAAATTAGCTATTGAACTTCTACTCTGATGCAATTCTGTCTAGTATCTTCCCTACTCCTCCAAATCTTATTATAAAATTGTCTTATCAGCCTTTCTCTAGAATTTCCCGAAACTACCATTGTTCAAACTACATCCACTCCATTTCCTCTTTCTTTGTTTATTATTATTTATTATTTTTATTATTTGTTTATTATTATTTTTTATTATTTTTCCACTGTTCTGCTAGACATATACATTCCCTCACAGGACATGTGCATTGGGATATTTTAACTGGATTTTTACTGTGATGTCTTGTGCTGCATGAATTTTTTAAATGTCTGTATTTTAAAATGTGCCTGTGTCATATGCTTTTGAGTTGGGAATGTAGACCTAAATATTCTAAAGAGCTTTAAAGTGTTTTCATTGCTGCAGGTTTTCATTCATACCCCGGGGACTGCACAGCACAGGAAATTTATTATGTGTTTATTTATGTATTTTACTTTTTCTAGAGCTTCCTCTTGGCTCAAGGTGCAGCTGTTAAGGGATCCAGTTTCCCCCAAACCTGTGTAATACTCCTTAAAGAGTGAAACAAGCCAGCCCTCCACAGCCCCACTATTGCCTGTGGTAAATTTATTTTATTGTGGCAAATCTCTGACCCCCCAATCCATCAGCATTCCCCTTAGCATCACTTGTAGCCTCATTGTCTGGGCTGCAGGATTCACCTTAAAGTGTGTTATGCCTCTGATATTTAGAGTTTCTAAAATATTTTAAACTGTCTGATTCCAGGGAGGGAACATGAGGAACATTCCCCTCCTGAGTGCCCAGGGTTTCACTGCAGCAGGCACCTGGCTAATAAAGTTTTTTATATTTATATTTTATATTGTAATTTGCTGGCAGGATCTCGACAGTTGTCTTTAGAATAAGGCAGTCTGCCTTTCCCCTCCCCACCGGGCCTAATTCCCTGGTAACCTTATTGAAAATGTGCATGGGCTACAAAACTAAAGATTAACTGTCCAGGGACCTGCTTCCTGGAGCTTATTTGAAGATTAAATCAAATGGCAGGCGATATATATTTGGTAATTCAGCTTTGTTTCAGACTTTTTCAATCTAGTGGCAAGTATAATAGAAGAATCTGACACTCAAAAGCACTAAATGGGGTTTTCTTTTTTCGTTTTTTTCTCCTTTTTTTTTTTTTTAATGTGAAAATGCCTGATATTTCTATCCCTAGAAAAAATTAGAATTAATGATTTATTTCCTCATGTCTGAAGACTCTGCTCCTTTATTTTTGAACATGAAGAAAAGCAATTTTAATTACAGATGATGTGAATAATTTTTCTCTTTTTGTGACATACTGCTCTTTCTTTTTATTCTACATAACAAATACCAGCAGAAGAATTTTAAGAGAAGCAATAAAGCATCTACTGTAGCATTACAGCATTCATTTAAGCAGAAAAGAAAACACACATATTGTTTTTTAATTCAGTGTTTAGACTATGTATTAGTTAAACAAATTTCTATTCAGCAAATTGGATTGAGATGGATGGATATGTTATGCTGTTTTAAAAAACTGTATTTAGAAGGCACATTCAAAGACACTGAAGTGTGATTTGTCCTAGTAGCAGACATCTGAAGAACAAGTGACATTCTTACACAAAATCTATATTGGTGATGTATTTAATTACAGAGTTGATTGAAATTGACAGCTTCAGTGACCTATGAGTGCACTGTTAGTGACTGATGGATGCTTCAAATCTGGTTACTTTTAAACCAATTCACACACTGTTCAATAATATCCTGTCAAACTGCAAACTGCAGTTTTGCATGTATATGGACTAGGCAGAGAACGTTTTAATTAACAGAAGGTAGAGATGAATGATGCTTAAAAACTGATGTAATTTTAAAAAATATATGATCATCATGATTTGAATAGGAGATAAAGAACTCTCAGTGTTATTCAGAGTGGTTTCATTCCTTAAGAAACACATCTTTTGCTTTCATACTCAGATCAGCCCCAAAGCTCTCAGCTCAGAGGAGCTCTCCAGGCTCTTCTGCACACAGGAACTGCAGGCAGTTCCTCATTAGGGGCTAGAGAGAGTCATTGAAACACCAATCTTACAAATTAGGATTTTCGTTAAAAGTTAGTTATTTACTAGAATTAATTAAGAAGCAAATAGGTAAATAGGCCTTGCTTAAAATAATTAAAAGTTAAAAGTTAGAAGGAAAATTGGGCTTGAGAGAGGTATCTGAAACTTAAATAATTGATTGTCTGTCATCTTATGTTTGCTGGGCTGTGCTTGTAATGGGAAAAGACAAAACCAGTGAGGGACCCAAAGGAGCACAGAGAATGGAACCAGAAACCCATTCTGGGAAAAACCTGGGATATCCCCAGCAATCATTTGTATTGTCAGGGATAGAAAAGGCCGAGAGCTCAGGGCGAGGAAGACTCGCCTTACTGCCTCCCTCTGAGACCCCTCCCCACAAAAACCACCCCAGACTGAATTGAAGGAGCCAATCACGCATCTTAATAGCTAATCAAGCTAATTACCATAGGAAGGGGGATGGGAGTGGCTGTGATTATGAAGATGTGTTTATTTGGAGTTTTTATCCATAAACAGACTCTGTGCTCACCTGGGATTTTGCAGTGCTATTGGAGGATCCCCTCACACTGCTGAATAAACACACACTTTGTAATTTAAATTGTTACAGAGTTTTTGTCCGTCACAGTTGGGTATCGGTTCTAGACCAACACTCATATTTTTGTAAACCATCATTGAGAAAATGGCACTTCACCTTTCTAATGACAGGACACCTGCTGAAGGAGACTCTGGAACTCTTTTTTTAACTTCAGAGCAGAGACCCAGTCCTGTAGCACCCACAGATGGCTGCAGTGGCCACTGAGCCCAGCCTCAACCTGAGCATCCCCTTTGCCCCTCTGCCTCCTTTGCTCTCCTCTGCAGCTCTGCGAGGGTCAATCATGCTTTGCTCAAGCTGTTGAATCATGTCTTGAGTCTCAGAGGACAGTCAGCTATTTATTAGCAATTTATAGAAACAGAGCTTATCTTCTGGAAGAGTAACCAGCAAGGAGTGAAGTTCTGGGTGAGGAGTTCACGTTCTGACCTGAGGAGAATGGATACAGGATGAGCAGGTACCTGAGATGTTAAAAACCCAAGCAGCCTCCTAACCCCACTTAGTTAATTTGTACCTATACCATAGAATCACATCCTGGCAGTAGTGGTAGCAATAAAAAAAAATAAGCAAGTTTTCATTTTCCAGGGTTTGTCAAAGTGATCGATGTCTTCCTCACTGCTCAATCACACCGTGGTAACGACACACGTGATTTAAACCAGAAACCACATTCAGGCTCCAGGAGTGGCGTGGCTGACACTGGTGTGGTGCTGTTGGGTCACAGCTTGGACACAGGGGTGATCCCAGAGGTGATCCCAGAGGTGATCCCAGAGATGATCCCAGGGGTGATCCCAGAGATGATCCCAGGGGTGATCCCAGGGATGATCCCAGAGATGATCCCAGAGATGATCCCAGGGGTGATCCCAGAAGTGATCCCAGAGATGATCCCAGGGATGATCCCAGAGTTCTTTTCCAGCCCCACTGATTCTTTGGGAATTACATCAGCTCACGTTTCCAGTGGCATCCCTTCTCTGTGGAGCAAATCCAGAACTACTTGAATAATCACATTTCTATTTCATAGATGCATTTTCTGAAAGAGCAGCAAAGGTTAGGAAGCCCATGTGAAACAAATATAATCTGGGTGCAGAGCATCAGGCTGAGAAAAGAATTTTCAGTGAAGATTAAGCTCCTTCAAAAACCCGTAGGCTGTCTGCCTTTGAAGGTGTTTTCTTAGTGTAGCTAAAGTTATTAACTTTGTACAAAAGGGATGGAAAAAACCCATAGCCAAAATCTACATTTAAAGGAAGAGTTAAGTTCTTTCAATTTGAAAAAAAAAACAAACAAAACAAACAAACAAAAAAACAAACAAAACCAAAAACAAAACAAAAAACAACCAAAAAAACCCCACAAAAACAAACAAACAAACAAATCAATCCAGTCTACTGCAATTTTTGTCAAACTTTTGCATGTAGTATCATTTTTTTAGAGTTGTAATATTTGTATACAAGAAGTTTAAGATGTTCTTTTTCTTTTTTCACTTTTGGATCTGTTCCCAACAGAGTTTTGCATTTTAAGCAAATAAGTAGAAGTAACAGATTTTACACTGAACTCTGGAAAACATCATTACACTCTCTGAGATGGGGTAAGTAACAGAATATAGAAATATTAAAATTCTTACAGGAATCCAGAATTTTACCAGTGCAAGCAGACTTTGTCATCAAGGATTGTGAAAATATCCCTTGAGTACAAAAGAAAAAAAGAAGAAATAAGAGTAGCATTAGAATGAGGTCAGGGGGTGACAGTGCTGCAGTACTTTCCCATTTTGTATCAGTTATAGCTGATATGTAATTCATGATAGAATAGAGTTTGTTATAGGCTAACCAAAAGATTTACCCTGTTTCTCTGTGGCCTGCACTGTTCTAAATTGTCATTGGGGATAATTTAAACTAGAAGTTTATCTTTACATGCCTTGGTTCATGGTTCTTGCACACCTAAATGCTGTAGGATAACTTTAATCAAAGCATATTTTCTCTGTTTCTTCCTTGTGTTAAGTGCCAGTATCCAAGACTAATTTTGGCTTGACCTCGTTGGTTCAGTTTTATGCAGCTCCCCTTGCAATGAAGGCCACAAAATAATTCTATTTTTGTCCCTGCATGAATGACCTAAGTGGAACATCTTAGATGGAATATCTATCCCTCTAATTGCTGAATATTGCTGTGTAGTTTAGGACACCTGTTCTGCTGTTTGCAACTTTTTCAGACTCCAGAAATGTTTGCCTGGAATTTTCTGGGTCGAATACCTGCCTCAGGCTAAACAGGATAAAAGTGTTCAACTGCTTCTAAGAACAAGATTAAGAAAATAAACCTTGTTTTCTCGGGTTGAAAACCATTGTTTGAATGTGTTTCAGATAAACCTTGCTAATATCTGTGTTTTAATGACAGCAGGAGCTGGGCAGTGAGATCTCTGAGTCAACAAGGAAAGTCAGAAATTCAAAGCACAGATGTTGCTCCATTCTCTCCATGCCTTGCTCCTTTCAGTGAATTCACTCTCAAGCATTCAGACCTCCTGGCCTTTCTCAATGTTCCCAGATTTAGGCATTTCAAACTCCTGGGAAAAGCTTTACCTGGGCTAATTTTTGCATTTATCTTTTCCCACCGACCTAGCAAAGATGAGTTAAGGCAATTCCAGCTGCAATAATCAAATATTAACCCAACTCTCCATTTTTTTCTCATCAGCTTGTTCACTTGGCTGAAAGTGGAGCATTAGAATAATCTCTCCACATCAGGAAAAGAAATATAATGACGTGAGTATTACACAAAATTTGAACTGAATAGCAGACTCAGTGCAATTTTAGGAGTTTTTCTCTTCATTCTCAACTTTTCTATTTTCCTCTGCAGCATTTCTGGATAGACATTCCAAGACTATCAGTATGAATAGGATGTAACAACAGCCATCTGCAGGTCAGATAAACCCATCCATCAGCACATCAGCAAGTGGACCTAAAATATTTATAGAATTTTTATTCATGAGAGAAAGAAAACGTTAATTGGTGATTAACATAAGAAGGTAATAATGAACTCAAATCTGTGTAGTGCAGTTTTGTTATTACTCATTTTCTGCAGGCAAGATAAGAAAACAAAATGAAGAAATTAGTTTTCATTTGCCAGAAGAGCTACTTTGTGTAGATTACTGATGAAATGTATTTTGAAATCTGATGCATCTGTACATATCAAGATTCATTTCCCTGATCTAGTGAAATATCACAGATACTTCCCAAAAAGGGAGCTTTATAACAAACAGTAAAATCTCTATCAATCACTGTGTATTCATAATAACTCATAGCCCTGATACTTAATTACAGCTAAATATAATTTCTGACTTGAAACATTTTCAGCATAGCACTCAGCATATTCCTAACTTAAAATGCCGGTTTTTTTGTATTAAAAGTTCAAATCCTTTAATGGATTTGAGTCTGGAATGAAGTTGTCTGTGTAGTCAGCATTTACTGCATGTAAAAGTATGAAAATAAGTTCAATTTCTGCAAAACAAGCAACTCTCTTGGAAAAAAGGTAGTGTTCCTTTAAGTAGTCTTCTTCAGAGAAAGAAAAGCTGAAGTGCCATAAAAAATTATATCCATTGCTTGTCCTCTCCTAGTTTAATTTCATTTTAACTTAAATAAACATTTCTTTACATTTAGCAACATTGGAAAAGGCTGTTCTTATTCATTTTGTATGATTAAAACTACATTAGCAATATAGATGTATTAATTTACAGATACAGATACTAATTGCTTAAATATTGAGTTCAAAACTAGACACTAGTACTGGGAAGGGATAATTGGTTCTTGCCGTAGAAAAAAACTATAATAAAGAACTTGAAAGTGCTGTCACATTTCACATAACAAGCAAAATCTCAGAATATTTGAAAAATATTCTGAAAGAAAATGTCTTGGGGCTTTCTTAATGAGAATGAATGTGGTTTGAAAAGATCAAATAATATTCACATATGTCAAATACAGGTTCTAATAACAGTTAGAGATAATGAATAAAATTAAAGTAGGTCATTTTTAGTCACTTAGGATCCAATAGGAGGCATACCTCTTCCTAACTGCTTGTTAAAACATAATTAGAAGCATTTGCTGTATTTACCAAAAAAAATAATATCAAAGATTAAAAAAAATTAAAATGAGATATTTTAAGATTCTTTAATTTTCCATTTTTGTTTTATTAGCATCTGAGTAGTAAATGGTATGTAAAT
This sequence comes from Toxostoma redivivum, assembly GCA_013397375.1. Taxonomy (NCBI): domain Eukaryota; kingdom Metazoa; phylum Chordata; class Aves; order Passeriformes; family Mimidae; genus Toxostoma; species Toxostoma redivivum. Next base: position 35,130 of record VXBI01013127.1, read on the forward strand.
ATGTTAATATTGTAATAACTGGCAGTCATAGACATAAGTAATATGGCAGCTATAAATATTCTGAGAGGAGAGGTGGGGTTTTTCCTCTCATCCTGATTATGATGGCTTTAGCAATCCACAATTCTCTACAACCATATGGAACTGAACATACAGAATTATGGAAAGAAAAGTCCAAATTACAGCATTATTTGGACACCAAATATTGAATTTCCTACTGAAAACATAGGGCAATTCTTAAGAGGAAAAAGAAATAATCAGGGTGAGGAATCTGAAATTGTCTCCTTGGATCTCAGTTGTGTCAGTTCAGGTGAATTCAGAGATGCTCAGCACATTTCAGCTTGGGTCATTTGTCCCTGGCAGTGACTGGGGGAAGCCCAAAGGCTTTCCAGGCTGCTTGTTTTAGATGTCAGATTGGATCCAATTCAAAGCAGATCAAACCAGACCCAGCTCTGGGATCAAAGGTGTCCCAGCTCTTCCAAAAATGAGCCTTCTCTGCAGTTGAGTCTTCTACTGAGGGAGTTACACACAGAAGGGACACTAGGCTAATAATGTTTTCCATCTTATTACCTACAGACAAACTGATGAGATATTTTTACTCACCCACAAATCCTCGCATTTTGCACCATCCACCTCTGATCTGCACAGCAGAACACTAAATTTAAAATCAGCACTTTTATTTATTTACTCTCTCACAAGCAGCATAAGCTGCTCTTCAAGCCAAGTCCTCTTAAGGACACAGAACCTTTTACACCCTCCTTTTGCTAATGCATTCTTCAAGGGAAGACTTGCATGTTTGAAGATTACTCTCAGACATAATGAAGAAACATCAGAAAGCCTGCTGGCCTAGAAAAGAGCCATTCACATCCACTCATTTATGCATATCCCACTCACATGCTGCTAGTGTTTTGTGACATGCATTTCTATCCTCTTATCCCTGAAGATATCAGGCTCCTTGTGTAAGGCAGGCATTAAAGCAAGAACATCACCCGTGACACCTAGTTAGTTGGTTAGAGACAAAGTCATTTCTTCTTATCTCAGCAGGAAGCCACACTACTCTGAGCCCAAAGCTCCTTGGTTCAATTTCTTGCTAGAATTGATTCCTTATAAATATGAATTACTCTTCATTTGATCTCTTCTCGTTTGTGGGCAGGGCAGCAGTGCCCCACAGATCTGTGTGTGGAGGGTCCAAACAGGTTTTCAATGTTTTCCCTGTGAAAAGCAAGAAATAGGGATTGGGTGCTTCTCTACATGAGACTTTGGAGGGTGCACTTTGTTTGACATAACCTTTTTGGAATGGGGGCTTAAAAGCTTAGGGCAGCAAAGGGAGGAATATGTCAGATACACTAAGCTCCTTCTCATCCTGCAGAAATTCATCACAGACCCCAGGGAAAATCTTTAAAGGTAGATCTGTGACTTGAGCTGGGGTCCTCTTCTGTGAATCATCACTGCACTGTCACTCCCCAGGTGTGCAGGATTAGACAGCAGGTAAACAGAGCTGTAAAAGTGATGAAATTTGTGAAATTGTAATGTAGATCCTACATTTTCAGGAAGAAATGATCTGCTCATGACTGAGAGAGGAACCAAGACATTATCTTGGTCACCTTCCATGAGTTAGAGTAACAGACCAACCAAGCCCTTAGCCAATATTTTGTGCTGAAGGAAGTTAATGTTTCTCTTTGGGCTTTATTTTTATTCTGGACATAATACCTGTGCAGACATACCTGTTAAAGCACTCTGTGTGTCTCAGTGTCACTGAAGTGTTTATGGGTATCATCTCAAAGATGTGATCCCTTTTAGCTTTCAATGAGCTGCAATTTCACAGAGCGGCAGAGCTTGGAAGGCAATTCTGGAGACCTCCTTCAGATCAAAGCAGAATCAGCTGGAGTGGTTTCCTCTGGGCTGTGCTCTTTGGAGTTTTCAACATCTCCAGGGATGAAGGATCTCCATCCTCTCTTCACAACCTCTTCCCAATCACCCCCATTATTTTTCCTGATGTTTAATAAGAATTTACTGTAATTCAGCTTGTCCCCATTGACTCCTGGCCAGCCAGTAGGTACTACAGAAAGGATTATGTCTCCATTCAGTATTTATCTGCTTGTTTTCCTGTGCACTAGGATGCACTGCTCCTGAACTTGCAGCAGCTGACCCTCCACAATGAACCAGTTCTCCTGGAATTCTGCTTGCTCCATGACCATATCACGAGGGATCCTTCCAGCTGGGTCCCTGGACAGAGCAATTTGTTCTTCCTGAACTGCAGGGTTATGTTCCTGTTTGGCCTTGTCCCTCTCCTCTCAGGAGCCTGAACTCATCATCTCACATCCCCAGCTCATCATCATCATCATCATCATCATCCCAGACATTCCTGTGCTCCCAGTGGGATCACAGCTCTCTCTGTGTATGCAGATCTCTAATTCTTGCCTGTTTGCATCCTGTGACTCACATTTTGTTTAGTTACCTTGGAGATGCTGCCAGTCCTGCTGGCCTCACTGCAAAGTTCCTGCTTAAAAGGTCTCCAATGGTGCAGTTGCATTTTGGATGAAGGTTGAAAAACAATTGCTTCATCTGATTAGTTGTGATCATGCAAACAGATTTCTAAAAGACATACAACCTTTTTGGAAAAAGAATGTTATATGGCATTAAAAGCACAGGAAGGCTTCATGATAGAAGCAATTAGATCACTTTGAGCAATCCAGTGATGCTGTACATTGCCCTCCTTTGGGTAAGAGGGAGGTATCTTTTTTTTGACTCCTTTGTGGTTCTGGGTTTTCTGGTTTTTTAGGTTGTGCCTCATGTTTTGGCCAGCATTTTTACCACTGTTGTGATATCTCGACTGTGCATGATCTATTGCTGAGGGGATAATGAGAGTCAAGTTTGCCAACACAGTCTCTCCATTATCTGAGGCACTGCTCCATAAAGTGCTTTGAGGTACTTGGATATGAGAGACCATATATCTCCATAAATTCTATTCTGTTCTGTAGGAGGCCCAAGCTGTGCCAGTATATATTCAGTGTTCTGAATGGGAGGGGAAGAGGAAAAAGACCATTCTGAACTGTATTACACTGGCCTTTCCTTCCTCACTGCAAAACTATTTTGGGATGTTTGACATTCACTCTTGAAATTGTTTCAGTAGAGTTATAACTCTGTAATGAAACATGGCAAAGAACTTATGAGGAACAAGTCCTAAAGGACTGCTATTAAAACAGCAGATTCTCGCTTCTAGAGCTAAAGCTAAAAGCCATATTTTAAATTTTGGTTTTGTTCATGTATATTTACTGTACTACCAGAGCTTTTCAAAGGGGATATTGAGCAGCTCCTTTTCCATTTCCATTTCCTCTTCCACTCTTACCACATTGCTGAGGTCTGGGAGCAGCCACACTTCTCTCAGTACTCTTGATTTCTCTAATCACCTTTTTGGGGCATATTAAACTGTAATTATGTTCATTTTCTGTGAGTCTTAAGCGTGTTACAGGCTCTTTAAAGGTGTTTTGTGGGTGTTGGATTGTAGACATGGGACAGATGTTCTACAAGCCTTTCTGATTAACATCCCTCTGTTGCATACAAGACCAGGAGAACAAGAGAAGTCGCATACTCCATAAAAGAATATATGACCATAAAGGAGATAAAATTTTTGCATGTAATTTGATTTCGGAGCAGTTTTTTATATACTTTGATAAAGTGAAATGAAGAGGAACTAAAGTCAACTATAGGGCTGGTTCAGCATTTTAAAATATGGATAATTAAGTGAACTTCAGTAAATAACATAATCATCCTGAGGATGCATCTTGGCTGGGAAACTCTCAAGATCTGGCATAATATTTTGGCAGTTGTGTTTCTGGCAAGGGCAGAATCAGGATGTGTAAAATGCAGGAAAATTAAAAAAAAATAAATTAGAAGACAAGTAACTTATTCAAGTAAGATCATTTGTGTGGAGTTGATTGCAGGTGATGTTAAGTTAAAAAGTCAGAAGATTATCTGGTTCCTGTCACTTCAGTGTCTAATCACAATTTTTTGTTTCTTCATTGTGGGGAGAAGAGCCATGCACCTGATTTTGGACTTTGTGTTATGTGCTGTGACTGCATTTGTATCGAGAGTTGCAATATAATATTGCTCCACATTAGGCTTCACATAAAAATATTTAATATATTTCTGATTTTTCTCTCTCTAGCTCTTCCATCCTTAGTCTCTTTTTTTTGTGCCCTATGACTCCTACAAGCCTTATGCTCTTGTTATGGATGATCTGATGGATTTAGCATTAGAGAAAAGCAGACATCTATCTTGAGGTGCATTAATTGTAAGTGGAATGGATGGCTGCACACCTTCAGTATTCTGTTTTTAATGTTGTCATGGGTGTCATCTCTGTTTCCAGCTTTTTGGGTTTATTGCACTTCTATTTTCTGTAATTTTCTTGAAAAGCAGAAGGTAGAGTTATGCTGTGATGAATGGGTTGGGGAGCCCATAGCTCAGGCAGTAGTTTGTTCAAAGATTGACCATTGAATGTAAAGTATGCAAGGCTAAGAACAGTTTTGATATGATCCATTGTCGAATGTGCAGTGATTCATTTTCCTTTTCTAAATATGCTATCTTGGCTGTAGTTCTACCATTTGTCACATTTTTCTATTAATAAGTACCCAGAAGGACAAAGGCATGAGCAGGCTTTCCAAAGTTCAGTATAAAATAAATTAATATGTAAGAAATACCTTCTTGACATAACAGCACCCACAGCTGACAGCACACCACGTAAATTAGCAGCTTCTGAGATGGTAGCTGCAAAATGATAGCACGAGGAAAGCTTTTCCAAAAGGTGATATTGAGAGCTGAATGGGAATTTCATGAGCATTTGGGAATATTTGGCTCTCATTTCAGGTTATTTTATTCATAGTTCTGTCTGTGATGAGGCATGTGGCTGTATTTATAGGGACATCATATTTAAACCTGAACAGGAACTGTTGCCAGTCTCAGATGAAAAAAAGTAGGCAAACATTTACTTGATATTGCCTCCCTTCAGCAAAGTTATAAACATATGATAAAAGTTAATCACAAGTTTATATTCTTCACTGGATGGGGCAGGGGGTGTGGGTTCTCACACAGATGTATGGCTGCATTTTTATATGGCCCTGGGCTGGGAGGTTCATGGCCAAGCTGCTCAAGGAATTCATGATCTCCCAACACTGCCACACACTGGGATCTGCAGGATTTGAAATAAATTGAAGGAAGAGGAGAATCTGTGTGTTTTATCCTAGCAGAGCAAAGCCTCCTTGCTGCTGGTTCTGCTGGGAAGATTGGGAGGGTGTTGGTTGCTCAGGCAATGCTAGCACTGGATTAAAAACAAGCCAGGTTGGTAGAGATCCAGGCTAAAGAGTCCTAGCTGAGAAAAAATGAAAAGGTGAGCACATATGGCTGAACAGCTGCTTTCAAATTTATAAAATATCTTCTTTAATCCCTGCAGCTTTCTTGGCTTTTTCCTCTTAATGCTGTTCCTTTACAGCAAACACGGTGAAAATCATTCTGGTTTTTTTATTGCAATTTTCCCCAAATATTAAATCACTTCCATTTCAAGTTTATAGTTTTGGCTTTCACCTGGAATACCCCAAATGCAGAAGCAAATAATTCTGGAGGAGCTAAGCAGAGTTTCAAGTCATAAAATGGAGAGAGAGTGAAGGAGAAGAAAAATTATTCTATAGTAAGTCAAATTATTTATTCTTGTAGTGGTGGCATGATTTTTTATTTTATTTTTTTTTTCACCTTACTGCTTTTGCTGCAGAAAACTTCAAAAATAGGCATGGTTTTATACAGAGTTCAAATCAGGGAATTTTTCTTGCCTCAATCTTAGGATAATAGTTTTTAACAACACTAACTTTCTCTACTTTGCCTTGAAATTCTCAAAGTAAATTTAAGACATTAACTTATTATATTTATCAATATACCTAAAGGGAGAGAAAATATTCCAATTTTCAGCCATGAAATACAGTGATTGCTGCAGTGTTCATACAATAGAATATAGGGAGTGTAAGACAGAGTAGAGATCGAATATAGGGGAGTGGCTCCTGTTCATGACAGTCTTAATCCATTAAAACTTTAATTTATTTCAGTTTTAATAGGAAATATTTACAACTGAATTGTCTATCTCTACAAAAGAGCCCTCTTTTTCTTCTAATATACTCATTCTTATTTTGATTCTTATTAATTGTGGGAAGTGTAAGTCAAACAAAAATTCTAATTTTTTTTTTTCTGAGAAAAAGGTCATGTTTCAGAAATTGATTTTCTTTTCAGGTTTTCACTAAATGAATTTTTTTCAGATGGCATTTTAAAGGACAATAGTTTTTCAGGATTTTTCTCTGCATTCAGTTTTTAAGTCCTTCAACCAAATTGCTGAGAGAAATACCAAACTTCTGCTTTTATTTTCAAATTTAGATGGGGATGCTCTTGACTGAGCTGGGTTTTAATATTATTTTTGTTTTACTGCCTTTTGAAAAGAAACAAAACTAAAAATGTTGCCCCAAACTCAACTTTTTTCAGTGCCAGAAGTGCTCTGGAGTCCATCCAGGTGCTAATTTGGGTATGGGAAGGTACATTTGCATCATGATGACATTTCTCATTTCTCTTGCCTGCTGCTGCTTTTTTAGGGAGTCATTGATCTGAGCTCACTACATGAGCTTTGTCCAGCCCTCTGCCACTTCCATGTGGATGTACACTCCTGGATCTCATTTTTTTTAGAGTTCTTTAAATGTCTGTGGCCAGACTTTTATCAACTTTTCCTAGGAACCCACAGAGACTCTGATTGACTTTGTGTATGTTTAAAGAAATCTGTCATGGATTGTGACAGATGTTAAAGAGGAAAAGCTCCAGTGAAATGGCTTTTTTTGCCCCTAAATACCTTTAATAGCTTCACTTTTGGATTTAGAGCACCTAAAGTACTTCAGGAGGAGAGGTTCTTTCAATGTTTAATGCTTCTCAGTGTTTGAGGGGTATTTGGACAATGCCTTTATCAGCATGCCTTAGCTTTTGGTCAGCCCTAAAGTGATCAGGCAGTTGGACTGGATGATCATTGCAGGTCCCTGTGAACACAATTATATTCTTTTATTATTGTTATTATTACTACACCGTAAATATCTCATTAATGTGCCATTAGAAATGATTGTAAAGGTCATTCTTTTATAAACAGAGAAGTGCAAATGACTTGAAGCTTTGTTTCCCTTTATGCAGTAGTCTTTTATGTGTGTTTTCCTACAGCAGGACTGAACAATCTCAGTTTGACAGTACAAGTATATTTTGCAGAGGGAAAAAATCTCCAGAGTTATGGCCATGTCAGCACTTGGCAGCTCAGCAGAAGTGTATTTCCCTATTTCCTTCCAGCACATGGGAGTTTAATGGCTTACCTGTAGAACAGGAAGTTTAGACCTGCTCTTTAAAGACCTGTGCCTTATTCCAGAGGAGACCTCTATCATTATTCCAGCTGGGCTGACAACACAGAACACACTGTCAAAGTCCTCAGGTAATACCCTTATTACATGTGTCATTAGAGGATGTTTGCCATATCTGCTTGAACACTGCAGACATTTTAAGTAGGTTATTCCATCACTTTGCCATTTTGATTATGACAACAAAATGACACCATCTTGAAATGGATTTTGGAAAGAAAGGCTAACTGTCCAAAGAGGTCCATGCTCACTCTAATTAAAACTGGCTTAGGTGGCACAACCTTCATAATTCAGACTATGGCTATGAAGGATATGCATGTTGAAAGCGCTCTTTGCTCATTAGTGCTATTTCTGTCAGACACTGCTACCTGCTCTTTTCTTAATGAATGCTAAGCCATCTCTTTAGAAGATTGTGCTGCTTCCCTGAACTGAGGGAACTGTCTTATTTTCTCCCAAGTTCGTTGAGAGTAAAATCGGGGAGTCACCTCTTTGACATTTCCCAACCTCTGTACTTATTTATCTCTTTGAGACCCTGCGCTCCAGAGATATCACTGTCTTAATTAAGAAGAAGGATGTGACCATGGTAAATTGACTGATTCCATTGATTAAGGACTAGCTGTACAAGTAACATTGATTTTAACAGTGGGTCTACATAAATGTAATTGTTCGAACATGGGGCTGCATAATTATGGTGATGTACGAGAATAGTTGGTTTGTCCTTTTCAACCTTCACTAACATTCTTTTGCATGGTAATGTACCTCGTTCAATTAGCAGAAATCTTAAATGTTACAAAATGTCTTTTGTGAAGGCACACAGTAATCATTATAGTCTAATTTAATCTAACAGCATCAGACAGATACATCTCTTTCTTTTCCTTTGTTTCTAGATTTTTCTCACCTACCTTTCTTTTTTTTTTTCACCAGTTCTTAGGTGCACTCATACACCCATGTATGAAAAAAAACAAATGGGAGAAAGAATCAAAGAATCTTCCTTGCTTTACCCAATTTGTAAAATGTATGATTTTGAGCAAGAACCCACAGAGTTAATTCATGATTAGGGACAATCTGTTATCCTCTTTCCCCAGTTCAGATTCTTATGGGGAATATTGGACATAATCTACTTCAGCCCCACCTCTGGTGAAAAAATTGCATTTTTCCCCAAATGTAGATAAATATCATGTCTTTTTTTGAATTAACCATCCACCTGTCTGTCTCTCATCTCCACGCTCCCCTAAAACAGTGCATGCTTGATTGCACATCTCTGAAATTCCTTTTTGTGAGGAACTCATAAAGCTTTAGTGCATGCCTTACTTTTAATGCAAGTCAGTAAGCAGGATGTGGAGAGGTGGAAATTTAAGGAAGGAAGTGGAAGAAAGCAGCACAAAAGTTGAAGTTTTAATTGCTGCAATAAATATGTGGACCTCTTTCAGAGTACAGAACTTGTGCTACCAGTTCATAATTATTTTTTATGGTGTATTCTCCAGACAGAGCAGAACTCTGTAGGGCATTAGGTTGTTAAGTCTTTTGGGCAAGAACTGTCTCTTGGCAAAGTGTTTATATGAGTGGTGAGTAATTCTTGGTAAGAAGTAATAACTTAGTTTTGTAGGGTTGTTTATTAGCTCAGAAAACTCTGATTTTGTAGCACCATAACTTACTTGGAAGTCTGAGTCAAAGAGCTCCACTACTGGTTTCCCTTCTCCCTCAACATTTCCATGTCTATTTTCAGTGAGCACAAAACTGGGAATTTTGACATTCCCGACCTGCTTTGAGTTTCCCTTTTTAATGCTACTGGAAGATGCAGACGTACTTGAAAGCTTGGCTCAATGAATAATACAGCTTGATAGAGGAGATCCACGTGGATTGAGGGACTCACTCTGGCCACTTTTGGATAAAGCTCTTGGTCACTGATATCCCAACCCTTGGATGAGCTCTTAGGCAGGAAATTCCCCCAGGTGGACTCAGTAAAGAGTGGCTCAGTGGAGGGTTGTGGCTGTCAGGCTCAATATTACAGCTTGCAGAAGCTTTCTTACCATCATCAACCCAAAAAGTCAAGCAGCACTCCAAAGTATGGATAGAAAAAGCAATTAAAGGTGTGTCCTGCTTGTCCTGAAAATATTTTTGCTGATCTGTGCTTTCCAGCTGGTCACTGCCTAAGTTGTCACATGTTCCTACACCAAAACTTTTCAGGCTGGACAACTCCAGATAATATTGTGGTCACCATATGGCAGGTGCCCTTGAAAAGTTTAATTTCCTTTTTTTATTTTTTTTTCCCCCTACACAAAATGCATCAATATTTATTCCCCACATCAGCAGTAGGAAACACTTTGGATAATCAGTCTCTTCCATACTATCAAAAATAGGCAAAAGCTGTCCTTGCATTATGTGTGCATGAGTACATGATATATCTAAATGAGAATGAAAGCCCTGCAGCAATCAAGAATGCACACAAGTTAAGAGAAGTGACACCCATGCACACACTTCAGCACATATACATGCACACACACAGAAAATCATATCCTGGATTTAAAAGGCTTCAAGATTAAAGGCCCAAGGGGCTTAAAACTTAAAGAAATATTTCTCCCACCTCATTGCATATTCATGAGTGAGTATTTTGGCAAGCAGACTGAGCAAAATAGCTTACAGAATTATGGAAGGAAGATTATTGTTGATTCCTGTGTGCCAGAACAGTGCTTTCACAGAGAGAAAGGAAAATGTAAATAATCATCCAAATGACTGCATTGACACAGGTGAGTCTGAGGGCCCTGCCCAACTCAGGTCTTGGGACAAATTTTTGATCTTTGTGAACTGCAAAACTTGGACAAAAGGGTACTCTCATTTTTTATCACCTACCACCTCTGCTGTGCTGGTTACTCACCTGCATTTTTGTCTTTCAGTGTTTTTTCTATTTTTTTTTTATTGTTTTTTCTCTGTTCTCCTATTTTTTTCCAAGATGATAATGTCTGAAAATCTTTTGGGGTAGAAAAATATTTTTCTCTGCATCACTTTGGCAGATTGGCAGATGCCATGAATGGACATTATACGAGTTTTATATGCTTGATTTATACACTAGCTCTTTATATACCTGATTAACAAGCAAGGCTCAAGAAATTTCACTGGTAAAACTGAGCAATATTGATGAGACAAAAGTAGAGTCTAAGAATAATAGGTAAATAATAAAGTAGCAAGAAAGCAAGAAACTCAGTGAAAAAGTAGAAAAACAAAAAGCAGTTTGCCACTTGTGCATCTTAACTGAAATTGATTTAATTTACATAAAAGCAGAGTGAACAAAGGATAACTTCTTTAAAAAATGCACAGTTTGCCTGTATCCTCTGGTAGCAAGGAGACAACACTGAAGACAAAATTCCTGCTGCCTTTGAAATCAGAAAAGGTGCATAGCAATGTGGAAAAATTTTCTTCTTTTTCTTTATTTTATTTTATTTTATTTTATTT
>VXBI01013127.1:46102-67352 GCA_013397375.1 Toxostoma redivivum
AAATTCATGGTTCTTGGTTGATCACTTAAGGCACAAATTCATGGTTCTTGGTTGTTATTTAAGGAACAAATTCATGGTTCTTGGTTATCATTTAAAGCACAAATTCATGGTTCTTGGTTGATCATTTAAGTCACAAGTTCATGGTTTTTGGTTGTTATTTAAGGCACAAATTCATGGTTCTTGGTTGATCATTTAAGTCACAAGTTCATGGTTTTTGGCTGTTATTTAAGGAACAAATTCATGGTTATCATTTAAAGCAGAAATTCATGGTTCTTGATTATCATTTAAAGCACAAATTCAATGGTTTTTGGTTGTCATTTAAGGCACAAATTCATGATTCTTGGCTGTTCTTTAAGGCAGAAATTCACAGTTTTTGGGTGTTATTTAAGGCACAAATTCAGGACCATAGTAAACCTGAGGAGAGGGGGAAGAAGCCAGAGCACAGCCTTGATCTAAAATGATGCCTTGGCTGAGCAAATTTAATTGTGAAACAGCAGAGGTTCTCCCTCCCTCTCTCCCATTCCCACAGCTGGTTAAAAACACCAGAGCAATGGATTCATGCATTTCCCTGTGCTTGAAGGAGCAGCACCAATTGGATTTCCACTGACAACCTGCAATTATTTCAGCAGAGAGAAAAGCACAGCCCAAAACTTCAGGGAAGTGTTTGAGTCTTAGACAAGGCCACTTCCCACAGGCATGGCATCAGTGTGTGAACAAGTGGAAATATGGCTGTGGGCTGTGTGAGATGACAATTCCTAGCAAATCCATCCCAGAGCAGATTTATGGATCTGCACAAACAATACCCTGCCTTCAAATTTATTTTACTGACCCCACTTGGAAATAAAATAGTATTGTGAGTATAAAACTCATGCTATTAAAATTATTCCTAATATTATGGATTTTTTTTTAATGGATTTTTTGGTGAGATTGTCCTGAGCTTTTGCAAGGATGACAATGGCATGCATCAGAAATGTCTCTCATGTGTGTCTCACTGACACTGAGCAAGGTCTCTGATGGTTCTGTGTGGAACTGTAATGCTGAGCCCACAATTAACATTTCTTGCACTTACAATTAGGTGCTACAACTTGACCTTCTGCCACTGATTTTATCACTCATCTTCTCTTTTGCCTTTCTGAAAACATTCCTGCTTGTTCTTAATCCAAATAAGAGCACTGTGAGGACAGCACATTTGTACCTCTGGAGTACTGGGATCTCAAAAAACTGTTTCCATTTCCTGACAGCCTTCCATTTCCTCTTGTAAAAGCTTCAAATCAGACTCAACTTTTCCAAAAGAAATACTGCAAGGTTGGTTGCAAAGTCTTGAATGTTAGATAAGAACTCAGTTTTTAGGAGTTAATTGTAGGTCTGTGAACATTAAAAACTTTAGGAGGCAGCAAGTAGAGTTCACTACTAACACAGAAATGTGCAGTTTTCAGAAAGTGAAATGAGATAGTGAATTCTTCCTAAACTACATTTTAAAATTTATATCTCCCTGATTGATGTAAAATCTTATCATTAGCAAGTATTTATTATGCATCCTGACACAAATGACAAAGTTTCATGGTCATTGATCAACTATTTTGAATAAGGAGAGAGAGGTTTTCATTCTTTGGAAATGTTTCAAATACAGATCTGGTTGCACTCCTCTAGCAATTTGAGAATCTTCCTCTGGTGGGTTTAGTGCTGGCCAAATATCACCAGTGCACCCACTAGAATTATTTACCCATTTCCTGCTGTGAGATAGGGTTAGGAGGAAGGCAAAGAGGCTCAAATTTTGAAGGGTATTAAGAAAAACCTTTATTAACAGAAACTAAAATTAGAAAAATGAAAATAATCAGAATAAAACCTTCAGAACAGTTCTCCTCTCCTCACACCCTCTTTTCTTTCCCACTGACCCCATGCAGGAACAATTCAGCCAGTTTTCTATCTCTAAAACAGTCTTTCTTCAGTCTTAGGGAGAGAAATCTCTCTTGTCATGCCGTGGAGACTTCTCTGCAATAAAACATTTCTCTCATGGCTTTTAATTGCCACAAATAGCAGCCACCTGGAAATCTGCAATTGGGAAGTCCTCCCCATCCCTTGCAGTCTTGTCACAGCTGTTTTTATGGCTATGTCAACTTATTTTAGGGATTTGAGTTGTTCAAAACAAAAAGTTCTCTTCATCTAACTCTGAGATCATCTTCAGCTCTGGGAACAGAGCTTTTCTTCTCCTCTTCCCTGGGGGCAAAGGGTCTTCATCAAATCTTTATTTCCTGGGCATTTTCCCAGTTCTGTTTGCCTTTCACCAAGCTCATATTTGCATATATAAAAGATGAAGACAAATTCCTGATAACCAAGCTGGTACTTGTGCTTTTAACCCATTTCAGATTTTTTTTCTCAAATAAACTTTTTGATGATGATGAATTTGTCAATGAACATAACCTTGGATTCAAAAGAAATTCCATGTTTTTTTTTTCATTTTGGTTGTTTTCTTAAAATGTCTAGTTTGAGGAAATTAGCTAAGCCAAGCTTGTCTTCACACAAAAGTCACACCAAAGTAATTTGAATCGTTTTATAAATCGATTTTGTTAAACCGATGTGAACACTTGTTTGGACACTCCTAAATTGATTTTGTCCTGGCTGATATTGATTTAGCTTAAGTCAGGAAGGAATTCACTTAAGATAAATTAATGCAAGCCTGAAATAAAAAGTGCCCACATAGGGTTTGCATGGGCTTGTTAAATTGATTTAAAAATGCACTTTTAATTAAAGTGATGTAACTTTGTGTAGGCCAGGCCTAACACCACAGAGAGAAATCTTTGTCTGGCAGAAATGATGAGTTCTGTCTTGTCCTGAAAGGGCTTCAGGTCCAGCTCAAGGTATTACAAGGTTTCTGCATTGATGCTTGAAATAGTTTAGAGCAACTTTGCAAGTGCATAGAGCTCCCCACTCAGAGAAAATTCACCTCTTCTCACTCTGACAATTTTCTGGTTTTTTCCAATTATCAGTATTGTTTCCATTAAGAGGAAAGATTAGTGTGAAACAAAATCTGATTTCTGAACGTACAGACTTTTCAAAATCTGCACACACATTTTAACTTTTCAGCTCTCTGCTGTCTTTAAGCAAAACCATGTCCAGGACAGCTTCCTTCACATCACACAGCCATTGATTTTGAAATAAGCAAGTGCCTCTTGCATACTGGGGACTAATTTCATGTTCAGGCACAATAGAACATTTGCTGGCTCCATAACTAACACTGTCTTGCTAATTTAAAGCAATCAGTTTTTCATTGTAATGCTAATTGTTGATTTTCTGTGTGCATTTCAATACACAATTACCAATTTTTCCTCAAATCTATTTGTCCAGAAAAGAGGGTCTAGACACTGGTGGCCTTGCAAAGCAACCCTGACTAATGATTTGGAAGAAGGGGTGTAACCTTCATGGTGCTGTCTGGAAATGGCAACCAAAATCCAAGGTGATGCAGAAATCTCTGTCTCAGAATGTGCCTTGTTTGCTGAACTCTTGCTTGATGCAAAGTTCTGTTTGAGGGAATCTGCATTGCTCATTGGCATGTAGAAATCACACCCAAACCCAACTCCCTGATCTCCCAGGAAGAGAAAATAACAAAATTAAATGTTTTTAGAGACAATGCTAGTCTTGGGACAGTGATAGCTGGTGTTGGATGTTGGGGGGCTGTTCTACTTCACAGTCAGAGATTGCCCTTTGCAGCTGCCCTGTTTCTGTGGAATTCCCACTTCTTCCCTTTGGTGCCCTGGATTCCTGAAATTCAGTTCACTTGCAAACCAGGATATTTGCTAATTTGTTAATTGTAGATCTAGCAAAGTGGCTTTGGCATTGCTGAATCAACCAGCTGTATTTTCCATGGAAGAGTTGTCATCTATCTGCTGCCATTTCAATAAGCAGCTGAGCTTGGCCAGCACCAGTTTCTTTTTGTGTCCTCCACAAGTAGAGAAAATAGCCAGAAAATAGGAGAATCTTCATCTGCACAGTCACTGTAATGTCCTGTCTTAACCTTGGCTCTTCTACACTCACACACACAAAGTGGTTTCTTAAACTGTTGGATCTCCAGAATCTGGAGTTTTTGAGCTTTCTGTGATTCCAGGCACAGCCCCCCTGGCAAACACTGCTCTGGAGCTGAAACCTTGGAGAAGGCTTGGGAATGTGAATAATGAGTTAGAAATCCCCAGTGTGCAGTGGGTGAGATGTGTGTGTGTGCACTGGGGGATGGGTTTGAAATTTGAGGTTTTTACAGAATAGTGGTGGAGATGGGACAAGATGGAGAATTTTGGGTGGTGTCTTTTCTTCTTGTTCATCTTCTTCTCTTCCTTTTCTTCACAGAACTCAGGCAGTGACCTTTGGTTGGTCAGTCTAAAGTCACTCTAAGGGTCATGGGAATCTATTATTGGGTCAGGAGTATCAATAATATAGGTGTAAAACTGTTATTGGTGTGTTCAGCTTTCAAAGGCCTTGAAGCAGGCTCAGCTGGGGCCATTTTTCCCACTTCTAGCAAGCAGCTAGAGGTGCTGTTATACTTTCTGTAATTTTTTTAATAAGATATAATAAACATCCAAGTCTGAACACAAAAAAAATCTCAATTGCCTTTTTAATAATCCTAGCTCAAAAGGAAAACAGATAAAACTAATGCCAAACCACTAATAAATGGTGCAAAGCTCAGCATACAGTCCCACATTAAACCTTTGCACTATTTGTTGTTTGTATTATTGTACTTGGCACCACCTCCAACTAACCTACATCTTTGCTAAAGTCTGGAAGGCAGCTGGCAACAGCACTGTGGAAAGAGTGGGCCAGAAGATTTACCTGTCTGGCAGGTAAAACATTCCTACTAACACCTTTTGGAATTAAATCCACCCTTCTGTTGCTGCAAGTGGCTGACAGGTTCTATTTGTAATGAATTTCTAAATCATTGCTTTAGGAGCTGCTCCTCGTTTTGTAGCTGTGTGTTTGCTTTCTCTTTCCCAAGAGCTAAAGTTTGTTCTCCTCTATATTTAATTTCATCTTGGTCATGTGAATGTTTCCATAGAAAGGTCAAGTGGGATGGGTCACTGAGGTTAAACTGCTTCATTGTCAAATTTAGTTGGAGGCACATTTGTGCAATGGACTAGAAGATTTGCCAAATATTTATTCCTGTCACACCTGTAATTTTTCAAGCATTGTATTTCTACCACTGGACTGTATTTTAGCAGTGAAAAAAATACTCTGCTGAAGACTTAAGCTTACTGAAGTGTAAGAAAATGACTTAAGAAAGAAAAGTCCACGTACTGGAGGAGTCATTGGCTCGGTTTCCACTGCCTCAAGAGTGCCCACATGGCTCCAGTGACCTCTTGAGCTTCATTAGTTAACTGTTCACACTTTTGTTTATTTTCATTATTGTCTACAGGCACTGGTGTCCTCTGGGGCTGCTATATTGCACCTAAGCAAGTCTCATGGTAAGTCTGAGGATTTTAATTTTCCTATTCTTGACTTCAGGGTCTTTTGGAACAGGTTAATCTCTTTTTTTAAAAAAAGCCATTTTTCCAAGTTTCATTTTCACCTAGAATGTTGTGATGTGATTCTTCCCTGACTGTCACTTTTTGCTTTTTATAGACACCCATAGATTCCACAGTTAGACTTTTCTTTCTTATGATTCTTAATAATTCTTAAATTTTGAACTGCAGTAGCAACCAAAGGCACCACTTTTGAGATTGATGGTTAGCTGTGCCCACTGAAGACACACAAATTCAGCTACCACCAAGAAAAAAAAGAGTAAAAAAAGAAAACCATGAGTTGTGATCATCAGCAATAAACAAACCACAATAAAAAAAAAAAATAATAGATGGGTCACTAATATAACAACAACACTGAGGTTTGTTAAACTTGATTTGATCTTTTATCATTTCTTTTTTTAGAGGTCTGTCTGGTCACCACCTGCTCAGTGTGGCAAAGGGTAACAAAAGGTTGGGAATCAAGGTAAAATGTGTTATTATTTAAGGTTTTTCCTTATTGTGCTGTTAAAAATAATTGTGTGCAGAACAAGCATAAGAGCAGCAGATACCTAAGAAACTGTCAAATAGCACTGTTAATTATAATAATTTATCCTATAATTTAATGTAGCCCTGACCCCTGTCATAAGTTAATACACCATGAAGAACAGTGTGCAAAAAACATGCTTATTAATGAATTGGAGAAATAATGTGACATTGTTTTTTGCCATTTCCCAGGAAATATCTTAATATTGGAGTTAGCAGAGCCTAGACAATTTTTGCTTTGTAATTATGTCTGTCCATATCTTACTTACTTGGGCTGTGATTAAATGGTTTGTAATATTAATTATTCTATCAGACTCCAATTGTTTGATTCAAGCCAAAAGCAAGAGTATGGAGGAGCCCTGCACCACACACTCTGATTTTCTCTATTTTTGCCAATGAGGTGTTTTAACTAAAAAAAATTTATATCTAAATGCTGGCTACAGATGTATAGATTTACCCCTAGTGTTATGTAAAATTCATAATTCCTCAGAGATCATGCAGTGCCCCAATTATTCTTTTCCTAATGATCCTCTCTTCTGGCTGCTGAGTGGCACATTGGAGCTGTTCTTGGAGAATTCCTGTGCATGCAGGCAGGGGATTCATGAGGATTAAGATGCAAGGGGAAAGGCTGGATATTGGTGCAGTGATTGTGTTCCAGATATTGCTGTATCCTATTTTCTGTTCCATTCTTGCAGCTCATGTCCTGTCATTGCTGCTCTGGCCCAGGTGATGAGCTAGGCTTTAATTACCAAGGGAGAGTCTTCCTGCATCTTAGAGATGCTTTCTGAAAATGCCTGTCTGTGTTCACATCCTTTGGATCTCATTCTGAAAAGCACAAATTAGGACGTGGGATATTCAATAATTTTCCTTCTGCACTATATCTGGTTGCATGTTGGCCTTAGGAGTATGGAACTCTGCCTAAAAACTCCTGATGCTGAAAAATTAAATCAAAGTTGAGGACAGGCTCCTTTTGTAGCTGGGCTGGAGCTGTACTCTGAGTTTTGCTTGACACTCTCAAATGTGTTTTAAGCTGAGAAGTTTCTGTCAAAAGGAACTTGTGCTGAGAATACTGACAGATGTGGAAAGGTGCAGCTTTAGGAGAGTGAGTGTCTCCAGAAGGAGACCCACCCAGAAGGAAACTTCCACAGGAGTTCCTGTTGCTGTAACCACAGTGCTGGAAAAATATGAGTTTATTCCTCTAAGAAAAAAATATAATAAGTGTTTCTAGACTAGGCATCTAACAATCCTGTAGAGTAGTTGCACTATAAAATGGAGAACATTCTCCATACTGCCTCATTTTTAAAAAATTGAAACCTTAAATTTTTTTTAAGGATCTGATTAAAAAACCCCACTCTTACATTTAACAGTATATTTTTTATTTTTATATTTTGATATAAAACTTCCGTTTTCAATCAAACGTTTGGACATCGAAGCCAATGGGACTCTTGGACAAAAGGCAGAGGTTTTATGTGTTTTTTTTTTTAATTGTGTTTTTTGGTAATTCCCATAGAAATGGACAGCCCTAAGTGGTTTGATTTTTCCAGATCAATGAAAACTAACAAGTTCTCACTGATATTGTATCTGACCACTTGCTTAACAATGGACTTGATGGGGTAAATTCAGAGCAGTTTTAAAAGGCATTGCTTTGTTTGCTTGAGCATTTAGTGTGACTTTTTGGACACCTATTATCCTGGTAATTTTCCTGTAGAAATGCTGGACCATTTTACACTCATTTCATTCCTCTGAGGTTTTCTAACTTGAATTGTATGCATTGTTCAGCAGCAGTGAAAGGGTTAAGTGTCCATGGTGTTTTTAGGTTTGCACTGTACACAGGGACTTGACATTTTCACACTAATTAAACCAGGCTGCCTCAGTCCCTCTGTTCATGTAACTCATATTTAATTCAATGCAATCGTTGAGTGTGCATTGGTGGAAGAGTTGGGTCCATGTTTGTCCTTTTGTGACAATCAGGAAATGTCTTATCCAGTGGTACATTTAATTTAGCCTGGATATGGAAATATTCAAGTCTTTGAAATATTTCACTTAAATTAAATATTTCAAAGAGAGAAGTCTTCAAGTCTTCCCTTAACCCAAACTTTCCATAGTTTGGGACATGAACATATTTAAGAGCACCACCAACAGTACAGTAATGCTTTTGTTGCAATTTTTGCTGTTGGCATGCAATATGAATCATACTCATCTGCCCAAGGTGTAGGACTTTATGATTCATAATATTTCATGGATTTAATTTCATAATCAAGTGCATATTTATTGGAATCCCATGTAGAAGTGCATAATTTTCCTGTTAGTTAAAGAAAATATGAACATTTATGGTGCCTTTGAGGTATTTTTTATTGATCTAAAAAAAAAAACAAAACAAAAAAAAAAAAACCAACCAGAAAAAAAAACCCAACAGGTGCTCTGGCTACCTTTAGACTTAAGGTCAGACTCAAACATAGTAATTAGAGAATCATGGAATGGTTTGGATTGAAAGGATTTTAAAGATCATCTTGTTCCAGCTCCACTGTCATGGACAGGGCCACCTTCCACTAGACCAGGTCGTTCAAAGCTCCATCCAACTTGGCCTTGAACACTTCCAGGGATGGGCCATCCACAAATTCTCTGGCCAATCTTTTCCAGTGCCTCACCATCCTCACTGTAGAGATTTTTAATTAGTATCTAAATCCACCCTCTTTCAGTTTAAAGCCTTTCCCCTGTAAAAAATGCCTCTCCATCTCTCTTGTAAGCCTCCTTTATGTACTGGAAAGGGATATAAGATGTCTCCAGGGCCTTCTCTTTTTCAGTTGGAACCTCAACTCTTTAATAAAAGCCTGTCTTCATGGCAGAGTTGTTCCTTCCCTCTGATCACCCTCTGGACTCATCCCAACATTCTGTGTCCTGTTGGGAGCTCCAGAGCAGCACTCTGGATGGGAGAGTTGATGAGATGCTCACCAGATGCTCATGAGAGCAAGTTCTCCTTTCAATCCTGACCCAGAAGCTCTCAGCTGGCCCCAAATCCATGGAATATAGTCCCACCCTGTACTCCAGAGGGTCAGAGGGTGACAACCTCTCCTCATCTTCCCTTTTCTTTCCAGAGAACCCTGTAACTTTCCATTCCCACTCTGCAGCCACAGGAGCCATCCCAGCCCTGCAGGGTCTCACTCTGCTGGAGTCAGTAAGCCAGGGGTCTCTGAATCCTTCAGAGAGAGAGCAGAGTGCAGGGATTGAATTAAAGCCTTTGGATGGATTGAAGTTTGTTGAGCCTCTCACACATAAAGCAGAGGTGAAAATTTAGGTTATAACATGAGGGAGCGAGTAAATGAGCAGATGGTGTGTGTGAGTGAGTAGATGGAGTGAGTAAGGAAGTAAATGCAATGAGTTTTAAGTGCTTTTAGTAAGTAAAAGGTCTTGGATGCCAGAGAAGCAGTCCATGTTCTGGTGAAGGTTGGAAAACATGCTAATGTTTCCATAGAGGCTCCAAGAGCCCAGCTCCAGACATCACAGAGTCAGAGTGAAGAATATTGCTGACATTTTCCAGTTAGAACAAGACAGACCATGTACACAGTTTATACACAGCCTGGAGTGCTAAGAAACCAGAATTCTAATGGGTTAAGGAGCAGTGATCTGAGCTTGTGTCTGAGCTCGTTGGGAAGTTTCTATAAAAGAACATGAACTGGGGAGAGCTGTGCTCTGTGCCATGATTTTATGCCACTGCATTTTGCCATTGCTTTCATGCCATGTGCTCTGCCATTGCTTTGCTTTGTTTTTGCCTTTCAGACTGATGTGCTTCTGTAATAAATAACTTTATAGCAGCTATTAGCTGCTTGGCTTTTTAAAGAAGATTATAACCCGACAGTTGGGTGCCTGGAGCACCCAAAAACCTCACATTTGGTGCCCCATGCACGAGCCCACATCACTCCCTGTGCCCTCCTGTCTCAGTTCTCTTATTCCCCATCCTGGCTGTGTTTGCACTGAGGCATTTTGGCTGATCAGGTTACCCTCACCTACTTCAATTCAAGCTCATTTCGAGCTCTTTAAGTACAATTTTTGCCTTGATCGATAGAAGAAAATAAAAACTGAAGAGGAACAAAAGAACTCTGCTGATTTCCATTTCAATATAAAAACATCTAGCAGCTAAATAATCATAGGCTGTTACATCCATTCCATCTTGAGACTGCTGTGAGCACTCGCTGGTGTATACAATTTCTTCCTTAAAGTCTGTGGAAATGTTGAACTATGTGTCTTAATATAGTTTCTTATATTTTAGTGAAAAGGCAGCTGTAGATGTCATCATGACTATGGACTTTTATAGTGCTGTAAAAATTCAGTGTCATCATAAATTCATGCTGCTGAAAATGTCGACGTTTATGGCAACTTCTACAAGGGCATATTTTAGAATTATATTAAAACTTTATGCAGCAACTTTTATTTAGTTAAAAAAGTAAGATTATAAAGCAAAACATTTACTCTCATTTTAGAACAAAGAGGCGTGACAAATAGTTTATTAAAAAGGGAGAAAAATGGAAAGGTTTTGTAAAGCAGATCAGTCAGACTCTCAAAACACAAGACTATTGAATCCTGTTTATCTGAAACCATGTAATTGAAGCAGAAAATAATATTCACATATATTGTCCTTAACATAGACTGCTTATCATTTGGTCATGTATCAAATGTAGAGAAAAGATGTAGAACACTACTCTGAGGGCTCAGCATCTCTTCTGTGATTAGCACTGAAAAATCCTTAGTTTTACCTGTCTTTAGGACTTCTGAAGTAAGTGAGCTTAATTATTTCTGGTAAGATTAAGAAATAATGGAAATCTGGGTTCTGAAATCTGCTAAAATTTGAGCTGTGATGCTGCAGTCCTTTGGGAATCTTGCTGAAAGGAACTCCATGGACCCCAAATTAGTGTAATACCCCAAATTAGTGTAATTCCCCAAATTAATGTAACCCTGCACACCGAAACTTCCCATCAGGGGCAGCTGCTTGACAAGTTCCTGATCCAGATTTCTTACACTCAGATTGATTTCAGAGTTTATTTCACAGAAACTAGCCAAAAGAAAATGTGACAGAAGTGGGGGAAGGTACATTGCCTTTTGTTTTTTGTTTGTTTTGTTTTGCTTTTTCCTCACTGAAGATATTTAGGAAGTATCAACTAACTTTTCCTGAGTTTCCATCAACTTTCATTGAAGCAACTTCAGAGACTGCTGTACCTCAGAGAACAAAATATATTGAGTATTCCCTCAAAACAGTGACATTTATGTTCCAGCAGAGCTTTAGGGACTGAGTTTAGGGACTGAACATATTCCTACTGAAGTTGGTGAGATAGCCTTATTAATTTCCTTGCAGCAATAGCTGCCACTAATGCTGAGAAGAACTGAATCAAAGACTTGAACTTTTATACTAATGCATAAAGAAGATATGGAATTAATTTTATCACCCCTGTGCTCGGATTTGCCTAAATTTTATATGTAGGGACAGTCTTTCTCTAAGTTTAATGGCACTTTTGCTTGTGCATCTCTCCAGTTTTCCATGCACACTTCTCCAGCATGTTTGATTCTGCTCTCAGGCTAATGAAAAAAAGCCCCAAAATTAGAGTCTGTCTGAAAGAACAGCTAAATAGTTGCAGTAAAGGAATTTAAAAGAGATGACAAATATATATCAAATAGTCTTCTTTCTCAGGGGCTTATCCACAAAGTTGCCTTGCCAATCATTTCAAAGGCTGGGAATGTGGAACAATACTTAGTGGCTTAATATCTTAGATTTTTTTTTAATGTTATGTGGAGTTGAAAAATGCAATGAAGAGGACTTTTTTTTTCTCTTACAGTTGTCAAAATCTGAGATAATTTTAAAGTAAAGGAACAAAAAGACACATATGCTTGATGCAGAAAAAATGTCTGTTTGCATCTAATAAATTATAGAAAAGTTCAAAGACAGCTTAACCTTGTAAAAATGTTACCTCTGTAAAGCTGCCAAGATCAGTAGCTCTATGAATTCTTACTTTGACTAGCACACATGACTTTTGTCAGATTTTATCTAACTTATGCATTCATTAATTGGTGATTTTCATCTGCTGGTGATTTCATAAATTGATGATTCATTTCCTCTTTCATTCAAAATCCCAGCTTTTAAAAACCCCAAGCATTTTTGTGCCCCAGAATCATAACATTTATAGCTCAGGCGTTTTTTGGTGAATATTCCAGATCCAATGCATCCCAAATCAGAGTTTATTGGAAAACAATAAACAATTATTTTATATTCAATGTCTGCAATCAAATATAGGACTACAGTAATGGCCCTTTATTAAGGTTGCTCTTCCCATTGTAGCAAACAGGATGAAATTTTCAGAAACAGAACTGAGGTCCACAAAGGTAAAAAAAGAATCTTTCCAAGAGTGGACAGTATGCTTTGAAGTTAAATTGATAGAGTAGATTTTAATGATGATAAAAAGCCATTTTTCTCATTCTTGATAGAGAGATTTTTTTTAGACCATATTTAAACTTTCACCTGGTATTCTATTTATTAGTATGATCTATTAATTCTAGATACTTTGCTCACCTTGCCCATGGATCCCTGTGAATATTTGGCCTCATATGGCAATGTATTTTTAAAAAAAACAACTTTTGCCATTCATTAAACCTGCCTTGGTTTGAAAATTCACCTCTTCTGCATTTTGAAAATGTGTTTCAATTGGACAAATGTAGCTCTTCTGCTGAAAGAGAAAAGCTTCTCAGCTGCTTGGTGAGGCACATAAGGCATCACTCCTATTTTTTTTTTAAAAGCTTCTCCCTTTATTAGCTATATGAAATGCAAAGATATAGGAGCATGTAAACCAATAATAGCTATTCAGTCTAAACTCTAAGGATAACTTACTATGGGCACTGGAGGCTGAGATAGGATGTTGTATTTGCATACATACAGTATATGGAGAACTGCTCTGTTTTATGGAGCAGCAATCATATTTAGTTTAATGTCTTATAAGTCCCATAAAATGACATTAAGAAATTTTGCTATTTGGCTGGTGAACAATCTAAGCAGTGGTGTTAACTCATCATAACACCCTTACTCTGAAAGCTCAAGCCTCATAAAATTTGGGATATAAATATGCCAGCTCAACTAAACGAGATCAGAGATCTTGCATATATTCTTTCTTAGGGTGGCATCCAAAAATCTACTGTTCACCTAAATCTTTTAAGAATTTCTGCCATTTTAGGGAGTCTTAATCTCAGAAAAATCTCACTCTTGCCCTTTTGTTTCTGAACATAGCCAGTCACTTAGCAGACAACGTAGCAGGTTTTGGACATCACCTCAGCTGTAGATGTGACATGACCTCTGAGAGTCCTGTGCTCTTGAAATGGCAGATAAGTAATAGGAAGCATTCCTAGGTAATCTAAAATGATATTAGATGATTTCTGGAGTGGAGGAGCTAAAGCACAAGGTAATGACAATAATACAACTGCAACAGCACATTAATCACTTTTCTTTTCTTCTAAAAGGAAGATGATTAATGTTTGAGATTCCCTTTAATTTTTACTTGAAGATTTAAGGCTGACCTGACACAAACCTGAATAGTGTCTGATGATGCTAATCATGAGCTCTGCCAACCCAAAATAACAGCAACTCGAGTTTAGGATCCTTTTGTCTGCTCATCGTTCTCTCTGTTTTGATTTGTGTCCTTCTCCTGATACTTTAGGATCTTCCAGGTGGCAGCAGGAGGAGTCAGGAATGTGACACAGCAAGGACACAGATTTTGCTCCTGGCTGGGCTGGTAACCTATATTTGCAATGTCTAAGCCTGAGTGCTCTGGCCTTTCAGCCCTGTGCCAAAACTCCATCTGGGCTGTGCTTTCCAGTCAGACTCCTCCCATCCATCCCCTCTATGGTGGATGTTCACTCCATATGGATCTTCTCCATATTTTCCTGCACTTTCACAGAGGATGAGTAGAGATGGAATCCAAGAAATCATTCGCCCATGGTGACAATTTGCCAGAAGCTGACAGCAATCTGCTGGCAAATCTGGGCTTTTATACAAGAAAGGCTCCTCACTTGGGGACACACACTTAGCTCACCCAAAATATCTTCTTTATGTTGAATGGAAGATAAAGGTATGAGCTGCAGGGGAGTCAGGTGGGTCTGCTGTGCATCACTATGGTCTGTAGATTGAATTCCTTAATGACATTCTCATTAAAAGTTCCTGCTGCTAAATACTGCTTGCTTTTGCCTTTGGAACTGTCTGCATTAACAATGAGAGAATCATCTTGAGAGTTATCTGCATTTGTGCCTTTGTGTCTGATGGGCCTTGAAATTCCATCTAGCTTGTGCTCTCTAAAATTGTTTTTAAGATCACAAAAAATATTTTGGATTGGAATTTTTAGTCTGCATAGCAAGTTTTCTTTTGGTTCTGCTTAGGATAAAAAAAAAAAAAAAGCATGTGATTTCAATAAGCTTCATTAATTTATCAAGAGCTCATATTGCTTTTGAAATGATACATATGCAGACTAATTCAGATTAACATTTTAATATCAGCTAAAAGTTCATGGCTTTTCTGGAGTTTTTAGGAGGCTGAGTAACTTTGTTCATGTGTCTTCTCTAGTGCTTTCTATTAGAATAAACAGGAAAGAAGTGCTGTTTTCACAGTATTTCCAGTCCTTATGGGAGTACCAAAAGCCTCATTTCCAAAGTGTGGCATTTATGTCATCACCTTTATTTACCAAGAGACCTGCACTGAGTAACTCCCAACTCTACAGCAGTTAGACATTCAGATAAATTTTAAATAAGTATTTATGCTTCTGGTGATCATTCAAACAGTCTCTCAACCTTTTGTGCTTCACCCATCACCAGTTAATATCACATTAAAAACTGACAAATAATGCTGCATTTGATTGTGACTTGTACAAGCTAGGTAAGCTGCCCATTAATTATCTGCTGCTTCTCACTTAGCATCATTCTCTTCCCATAATAACAAAAGGACTAAAGATTGGATGCAGCAAAATCTAGTTTTTTGTTAGTAAATAACTGAGTCTTCTTCATACTCTATAACCTGGAGGAATAGAAAAGCATTTTGATTATGCACTAGGAAAAATTTATTTAATTCATGAAAATAAAATACCTTTGTAAAGCAGTAAATTCATCTGAAGTGAGTCAATTTTGTTTCCTTAAAAATACCCTTTCCTGCAACAAATACACTCTACAGGATTTCCTTTTTCACTTCAGTGGAAATTACTTTATATAAAAGAAGAAAGGAAAGTGATTTCTTTTGCTTCTCTTTTCCAAAAGCATAAGGTTTTTGGCTTTCAACAGCCAGAAGAAAAGTTGGGTGTATTTTGTGGAAATGGGTCTGGTTGGGATGGACAGGGGAGTGGCTTCACCTGCAGATGCAGAAATTTTTAACCTGTGAGTGGAAGCACCTGGCCAGGAGAGAGAACATGCTCTGACCTTAGGGTGAGAGAATAGGAAGAAGAGTTGCTTCATGGGAGCTAAGATGTTAATCAGTTACAAACAAGGTGATGTTCTTAGTTTGGTACATGGTTGGCTGACTGCCCTTTTCATATTTAGTTCTGTTCCTTATCCCCACTATTGACTGGACCCTGCACCCTCCACCCCACCTATAAATTGTTGTGACTTCCTTTTTCTGGGGTCCTCCACAAACCATCCCTTGCACTGCACACAGCTTTTTTTTTTTGTTTTATTTTAACCTTTATTCAATTCCTTTTTCTCCCAGATTATTCTTGTTCTTCCCATCTCTCAATTTTTGCCACGCACCTCCCTGACTGCACCGACCTCAGTGAGCCAGACTGTGACAGCTTTTCCCTGGAAATGAAAAGTATTTTCCTTGAATTACCAAAAGCATTTCCAGTGCTAATCAGCTTTGTCTTCACCAGGAAGAAGATGGTGAGATTTTGGCTTCTGTAATGGCCCCACAGAAGGAGGATGGAATCACAAGCTATCCACTGTGAACCACTCCTTCTTCAAAGTAAGTGTTTTTCATATTTTTATCAAAGACAAAGGCACTTGAGATGAAAGATCTTATTCTCTGTTGCTCCGTAGACTCACTGGCACAAGCACAAAGCAGTTGCAACATGACACTAAACGTGAATTGTATAATTTGCACTCATTTTGCATTTCTGATGAAGGGCAATCTGAAGAAAATTAACCTGGGCTTTATTAAAGCACACATACAATTCTTATCTTTGTAGGTGGGAGATAATTGTATCTTTATGGGTAGTTTTGATACGCACACAGAGCCATGCAAAGCAAATTAATGGGGTTTGAGATGCATTTCTAAATGAAGTGAACAAAAGCCTTTAAACAGCTTTGATCCCTCATGTCCTCATTACATCAATTGGAGGCTGATGTAACTGGAGGGGAGGGCTGCTGAGCACGAGGCTGAGGCTCAAGGGCTCTGTCCTTCCGTGGGGCTGGGCACGGTGTGGAAGCACAGGGTGAGGTGAAATCAGCTTTCCATCACCCCAGGATCCCAGGGGAGCACATCCCAGCTCCCCCAGCAGTGCCCCAGGGGCTGATGGGGATGGCTTGGATCTCCAGAATCTGGAGTTTTGGAGCTTTCTGTGATTCCAGGCACAGCCCCCCTGGCAAACACTGCTCTGGAGCTGAAACCTTGGAGAAGGCTTGGGAATGTGAATAATGAGTTAGAAATCCCCAATGTGCAGTGGGTGAGATGTGTGTGTGTGCACTGGGGATGGGTTTGAAATTTGAGGTTTTTACAGAATAGTGGTGGAGATGGGACAAGATGGAGAATTTTGGGTGGTGTCTTTTCTTCTTGTTCATCTTCTTCTCTTCCTTTTCTTCACAGAACTCAGGCAGTGACCTTTGGTTGGTCAGTCTAAAGTCACTCTAAGGGCCATGGGAATCTATTATTGGGTCAGGAGTATCAATAATATAGGTGTAAAACTGTTATTGGTGTGTTCAGCTTTCAAAGGCCTTGAAGCAGGCTCAGCTGGGGCCATTTTTCCCACTTGTAGCAAGCAGCCAGAGGTATTGTTGTACTTTCTGTAATTCCTGATAAGATACAATAAACATCCAAGTCTGAACAGGAGAAATCATCTCAATCACCTTTCTAATAATCCTGGCTCTGAACAGAAACAGAGAGACTGATGACAAACCACTAATTAGTGGTGCAAAGCCCAAATCACTCCAACAGGGATGCTGCTCTCTGCTCCCTGGGAAGGGCTGTGGCTGCCCACTGGTCCTGGCTCCAGACCTGGTGCAGACAGCACCATCACTTCCATCAGCTGGGATGGACCTGGCACTTCCAAGCTCACTTCCTCACCCTCCCAGCTGCTGTGGGCTTCAGCTCAGCCTCCTGCTCATCTTCTTCGAGCTGCTGGTTGGAGGCTGGGTTCCTCCCATCCTGGAGATGGTCTGAGGGAAGGTAGCACACAAGTCCCCACTTTGTTTCAAGAGATCTAGTTATAACATTTTCTCAACAAGGCAAACATCCTAAGACTCTCTCTGGGAACAATTTCTTGTTATTTTTGGCATTTGCTGGCTGATAGTTCCAGCCTTTCCCCATCTTGCTGTTTACAAATGGATCAAAAGGCAGTGCAAATCATTAGAACTAGCGGCGCAAAGTTGCTCGTTTTGGCAAAATCCCGCCTGCTGTCATTTTCTATAGTTAAGACTTTTGCCTGAAGCCTTGAATGTCTCACCCTGACACCAGCCTGCAGTAATTAATCATTAAACAGTGATTGAGGCAGTGGACCCCAGAAAATATCTTCATATTCTACCATATGCTGAAGCCAGCTGCAGCAAGCACTTGGAGAGGAGCTGCACAGAGGAAAACGCTGCCTGACAGTCCCCTGCTGTGAAGCCCAAGCTCAGAAAGCCTCTAACGAAGGGCCATAGCCAGACTGTTTGCTTGTATTGACCTTCATTACCTGAGATTGTTTAGAAGGCAAAATGTCAGTGTTAATGTGCTAGAATTTTAAGCATTATCGCATTTTAATGACTATTTCCAGCCTCTCCACACTCGCTGTGTGGAGCAGAAATGTGGATTGGTGTAAGGAAAGGTTACAACAACAATAACAACAACAATAATGAGGAATGGGCAGATGTGTTTTGCTTAATTTCAAACTCCCCCGGAGCATCTCAGATTTGGAATTAAGAGTGCTTCTCACCCAGCCGAGGTCGATGTTTTGTTTGGGGCTGGCCCAGGGCCAGTGCTGGGCAGTGCCAGGGCACAGCAGCCACGCAGGGCTGGCAGGGAGCTGCTCCAGCCTGGCAGATCCCTGCAGGAATGCTGTGGTCGGTGGGGGAAAGGCAGTGGGCAACATCTGGGCTGTAATGGATTGGCCAGATCCAGGGCAACTTGCAGGCTGCACAATTTGTTATGGTTTTAGATGTCCCATAAACCACAGAATCACAGAATGGTTTGGGTTGGAAGGGAAATCCAAGGATCATCTAGCTCCAAACAGCCATGCACTAGACCAGGATGCTCACCAAGACACAGGTGTTGTTTTCCTAAAAACCACAGGTATTCTTTTCCCAAAAGCCACAGTTATTATTCCCCCAAAAACCACAGGTGTTGTTATTTTCCCAAAAGCCACAGGCATCCTGGATTTGCCTCCCACACCTTCCACAGGTGGGGTCCATTGTGTGCTCTGCCCTCCACCTGCTCCACACGAGCAGCCAGCTACAAAGGAGGCTCCATTTAAGGGATGTTCCCTTTAAAACTGCAGCCTTTGAAAACAGGAATATCCTGCTCTTTGTTAGAATGCTTGCCATTTGGGCTACTGACATTTCTGCAGACACACTAGGAATGTTTTAAAGGTTGAGAGCCATTTTTATTTTTTTTAAACTTTCCTCCTAGGCTGCATGATGGCACCTTCCTTTGTCAGAGTGCTGGAAAGTGCCATTCTCTGACTGCTTTGAATGCCTCTGTTTGCTTATGCAAATATAAATCTCCATCTCCAGCCTTTGTTAAGAACAGAAAATAACTTTTAGGCAAAGGTGTTATGGGGATCCCACAGATCTCACTTTTCCATTAGCAATCCAGCAAGCATTTTCCCCTCCTCTATTCATGCTTTGCAAAAAAAGTTAATCACACCTATGTGGCATAAAAAAATCTTTGTTTCCAGTGGACCTTTATGTCAACAACAGGAGATATAACACTGAAGGAAGTAATTTTCCATGCAAATTACAGCTATACTGTGATTATTTTTTGCCCCATGACATTGTAGCATTCAAAAATATAAATGGCTTAAAAATAAATTCTGGGAAACTGATGAAAGGCAAGTTCAACTGAAATTATTACAAAGTCAGAAGAACTTTCTCTGGCTTAGAACTGTAGTTGCACTGCATTTTTTTGCTATTCTGGATCATCCTGGACCCACCCTGCTCCTTTACTGTATCTCTAAGTATTATCTACAGTGATTTTCATCCACAGGGACTGAAATGAGCTCATCTTTCCTCTGCCTCATCCATGTGCTGTAATGCAGGGCAGCTCCAGACCAAATGCAGGGTGTGGAGGCTGATTCACAGCACCACAAAATCCTAAATCCATCCATCCATCTCACTTTTGTGGGGTTAAACCTCAGTCCCCCAATACCTCCACCCAGGAAAAACCTGCTGGACTATCAGGCATAACAAGAGTGCTTCCCTTTGGCTGAAAGAACGTAAATGGTTTTATTTTTAAGTTGTTCAATTAATGATTGAACAGCACTTTTTTTTCTGTGAGTACTCATAGGAATGAGGGTTCAGCTGGATTTCCACTTTTTTCCAAAGGCCAGGTTCCTCAGAGGATTTTCTATCAGACCAGTCTTTGCCCAAGGTATAAAGTGGATTATGACCCTGGAGGAGGATGAGGTCTAGTTGCATTCAGGGTCTCAGAGGGAACTTGAAAAGCCCAAATTTTAATTTTTTTTAATTTTTTTTTATTTTTTGTGTATTTGTTTGCTTGCTTTGTTTGGTTTTTTTTTGGTGTTTTTTTGTTTTTGTTTTAAAGTTTATCAAGTTGCCTCATTTGTCAAAGAAGGAAAATTTTCCAAATAGTTATGTTCTGCTATCAGAAAAGTTTCAATCAGAGATGAAGAGCAGCTTTATTGGTACTTTGGCCCACTGTCTCTGTGTATGATCTCAAATTAGAAAAATTTCACAGAAATTTCTTTGTCACTAAAGTCACTTCTACCAACACAGTTGCTTCCCACAAACTTTTTTCTGCTGTTTTCAAATTACTGACATGATTCATTTTCATGTTCTTTTTCAGACAGAGGGAAAAAAAATTCTATTTCCCAGCTTGTTCAGCTAAGAATATTTCAACAACATAACAAAAATTAAGTGAAAAGATACGTGCATACTTAAACACACAAGTGACATCCACTTCTTCAAGTAATTACAGAAAATAATCACTGATATTCCCACTCTATTTTTCACTATAATAAGCTACATAAGATGGTAGTACAGAAAAAAAATAAATTATAGAGATAAAATCTCATTTTTTCGTGTCCAGGATCTGACACAGTATTTGTATAATCAAAGGTCTGTTAATGGCATGCCCTTGTTTTTAAGTTTATTAGATTTGAGATGAGTTTGATAGGAACTGGTGATTTGGACAATTTTTGCATCATTTCAATGTTTATAATTATTGAATTGATGTATATTTTAGTAGAAAACATCTATATTTAAATTCACACATATAAATACACGATGTTTTCAATAAAATGCATTATTTTATTGTTATGTTTAGCTGCAGATTTATTTTAAATGAGTGGTTTGGGGCCTTCTTTCTGTTACTATAACATTATGCACTGTAATCATGAGCAGCCCACTGTTATGTTAAATATAAAAAAATGTCTTTAAGTTTTTACAGTATGGGAAATAATAGAAGTGAGCTAATTAATGAGAAAAATTGGATTACAACAGGTCACTGCTGGCTGGGTGCCATGCTCAGGATGTCAGCAGTGAGTTAGGGAGTGCTCCATAAGGATTCTGGAAATTCAGAGTTTTATTGAGATATTGAGAAAAAGGCACTGAGGTAACTGCAAATGTTTTCAGGTTCTATCTTAAATAGATCATAAATATCCAGCTGAGTTATTTATCCTGTACCTGAGGAGATGAGCATGAGGCTGACCATATTGAAATAACTATCTGCTGAATTTTACTTTATTTTATTTTATTTTTATTTTATTTTATTTTATTTTATTATTTTATATTTATTTTATTTTATTTTAATTTTATTTTATATTATTTTATTTTTACTTTATATTTAT
>VXBI01013127.1:71942-94871 GCA_013397375.1 Toxostoma redivivum
ATAATTTTGTACCCGAAGGAGAAAATGAAAAAAAAAAATTATTTGAGACCTAAAAATAGTCTTTAAATATATAGTTTTAATTTGTCTAAAGTTCATTGTTGAATTTCATTAAAACATTAAATATCATTACATATAGATATTTTTAAAAATTGCAATCATCTCTTTTGACAAGAACATTTCAGCCAAAATATATGTTATCAGTTCTGCCATTTGGATTGATATTCCTTTAATACCTGCAGATGGATGACTACTTTCCTATCTAATTAATAAAAAGTTTACATATCCAGTGAAGAAAAAAACATGAATATTAAATACTCATTATGGTGTAAGATTCCAGGCTAGAAAATCCACAGCTGAGGCCTGCTGTCTTCTGATATTGCCTGTAGAATTCCAGTTATTTTGGGGCAGGGGCAGGAAGGAACAGGTAAATACAATTTTTTTTTTTTAAAAATGTTTAGAGGGACAGGAAAGAACAGTAAAATACACTTTTTTTTTCAAAAATGTTAAGAAGAACAGAGAAGAAAAGTTATCTGATTTCAGAGCTGGCAAAATAGGTGTGAGATGCTACAGTAAAAATATTTTAAAGAGATGGAAGTTGACAATTAGATGTTATGGTGAAATGGAGTAGAGTAGATTAAATAATATCTATTATGATATAAAAAAAAAAAGAAGAAGAAAATCCAGCTGAATGAACTCAAGGCTGCTAGATCTGTCCCAGGTAAGAAGAGCTATTTATTGATGTTATTTATTTATGGATGGCAGCCTGCAGGGAACCTGAGAATTGTTTCAATTCTGGTAAAATCAGGAGAAAGGTTGAGAGTTATCTCCTTCCCTCTGTTGCATGGAACATCCTATAAAAGCACATTTATATAGAGTTTATATAGCATACATTTATATATACTATATATANATATACATTTTTATATAGTTTATATAGTATATATTTATAGTTTTGCATCCCATGCATCACCCATTTACAGGAGTTTTAACAGTAAACTTGACCAGAGCCTGCTGAGTTTTTAATTTAGAGTTTTAGCTGGAACAAAGACAGTGCTGAAAAAATAGATTTTGTTTGCACATTTTCAGCTGTTCTAAAATTCCTTCACAATTTCACTGTCTTTTTTAAATGGCCTTTTCTTTGTTTTTCCTTTTTTGCTATCTATCTTACTCAAAGCAAAAATAAGAGAAAAAGAGAAAAGTATATGGAGTCATTAAAACTTTTTTTTTTCCCAAAACAAGGCCTCTTGGTTAAAGGGTAGAAATCAATTTCAAAGAGCTGAAATATTTCATTTTTGTGTTTCTACAGACTACATGGGAGAATATATCATGATTTTCCCAGTTTTGCCAGAGAATATGAAAGAACAGAATCTTTAATGCTATGGCTGCACCATTTAAGGCAACTTTGGTCAAATCATGAACAAGCTTAAAAAGAAGGAAATTGTAGCAAATTTACTGAGAATGCAAATCATAGAAGATGGCAAAACTCTGTTTCCTTGACAACATGACTGCCCCAGAGGATGCAGACTTTTTTTTTTTTTTTTTTTTTTTTTTTTTTTTTTTTTTTGGCAAATGGGGCTGGGACATGGAAGATTTTAACAAATGATCCTTGAAAAGCATCATGCTGAAACCACTACAAAATACATATTTTCCCACATGGTATCTCCTCTTTTTGGTGCCTGACACTGGAATTGAAGTGGAGGACATCCAACAGTTGAGTTTTTCATGCTAAAATCTGGTCATTAAATAACATTTTGACGTGAGCTGCATCTCCCCCTTGCCAAGAGCAGCCAGCTCCTGAGCTGGGGCTGCCTGCTGTTAATTAAAGCATGTTCCATAAAACCTGCAGCACAAAAACACCGAGGCAGAGCATGTTCTGTGTGCTGCCCCTCCCCGTGTGATAAGCACTGCATTTCCTCAATGGATGCACATTGCTTACATTTTTAGAGCTATTAAGCCAGGATAATTATGGAACAATCTAGGCAATGTTCAATAGCCCATGCAGATGCCTGACAGGGCATGTTGTCTCTTAATTAGGAATTTGAATGCCTAATGCTTGTATATTAACTGAAATAATTGGATAGATGTTTTACATTTTCTTCACTTTTACTGACAACCAAGCGAGGGACCACAGGAATCAACATATCTTCCTAAAGCAGCTCATTTCATTTGCACTTCCTACGTGATCTAATCTGTGGTTTAAGTGGGATTTTTAAGAGAATGGATGCTGGCTACTGTGTAAATATATTGTAAGATGTTCCTCAGTGAGCCCTGCAGTTTTAAACTGCTATCCTGTTGCTTCCTGTGCTATGACAACCTGCACAGTGTAATAGCCTGGCTCTATCTGCTTTGTTCCTCAGAAGTCAAGTGAAATTACAATAGCTACTATCAATCTTTTATTTTTGTGAAATTACAATACCTGCTATCATTCTTTCATTTTTTCCAAGTGTTGATAATGGGATATGTATGATTTCAAACAGAATTCTGGTGTCACATGAGCACAGTTGCTACTAGTGATGTATCTGATGATCTATGGTATGATATTTATATGATGTATACTGATGATCTGCTTTGTTTTCCATGGACTGGTGATGCTTTTATAGCCTGGGCTTCTTGGCCTGGATCCTGAAGCTCTGGCTGCAAAGGATGGGTTTAGTTTGGACATCCCTGTCCTTGCAAAGGATGGGTTTAGCTGGGACATCCCTGCCCAAAGGATGGGTTTAGTTTGGAAATCCTTGCCTTGTAAAGGATGGGTTTAGTTGGGACATCCCTGGCCAAAGGATTGGTTTAGCTGGGACATCTCTGCCCTTGCAAAGGTTGAGTTTAACTTGGACATTCCTGTCTTGCAAAGGTTGGGTTTAGTTTGGAAATCCCTGTCCTTGCAAAGGATGGGTTTAGTTGGGACATCCCTGCCCAAAGGATGAGTTTAACTTGGACATCCCTGCCCAAAGGATGGGTTTAGCTGGGACAGTCCTGCCTTGCAAAGGTTGGGTTTAGTTTGGAAATCCCTGCCCAAAGGATGGGTTGAGCTGGGACATCCCTGCCCTTGCTCTCCCTTTCACTAAACTCACCAAGAGCCTGGCCAGGCTGTGTGGAAGCAGGTAGGACTGGAATTATTGGATCCTGTGGTGCCTTCCATTAGCTGAGACTCCATTCATCCCCCATATCAACCTAAAAAAAGCTGTCCAAAATCCCCCTGAGCTCCATGGCCCCAAATGAGCAGCTCCTGGAATCCATGTGTGAGGAGCACTGTGCTTGCCAGTGTACACATTGTTTATGTTTAGGGTGTCTGATAAATGTGTTTATTCACAACTATTAGTATAAAAGCTCCTTTAAAAGCAACAAATTGCTCTCTATTAGTAATGTGCATAATGACCTATTTCCATAAACATTTTTAGTAAGAGAAATTTTAATGTGCAAAACCCTGCAGACATTTTATGGAAATTTGACTGTATTCTGCAGAAGTGCATCACGGTCATATTTTGTTCTTTAATATTTTGTTTTGAGAGGTGAATTACTTTCATTCTGATATATAGTACAAAAGAAACAACCTGGCACAGGAAAAAGGAAAATGAGTCTTAATGTGTTTCCTTCTTGCTAATGTATATTTGCTTGATTGATGTAAGAATGTTTTTTACAAAATATGTACAGCCCTTGTTGGTTGGTGGTTTTAGTTGCTTTTTTTTTTGTTTGGGTTTTTTTTCTGTCTTATTTTTAAAAGGGTAATGGAGTCTTTAAAAAAAGCTCTTTCAATCCACTCATAAGGAAAAATAAAAATAAAGGAATGCCTTTATGGTCAAAAGGATAAATATTGCTTCAGAGTCTCTATCTGTTGTACTGCATCTGATTCCTATACCTAAATAGAGGTCAAGTGTGAAGAACTGTATTCACAAAATATTTTGATGCAGTTTTAGAAACATGCCTTAAAAAATTAGCCCAAGGGGGTTAAGCATGTACCTTTTTTATCTTTTTTATCTTTTTTTTGTTGTTTCTAAAGCATGCAGACAAATGTTCAGTATTCTGTGGTGTCTTAACAGCATTTGTCTATGTTATGTACTAAATGAAACCTGAACATCAGCAGGGTTGTTCATATGAATTTACTGTAACTTTGGAGCAAATAATGCCTTTTTCTTCCTTGCAGAGCTTCAAGCTCCTGAACTAGCAGCAATTCCAACAAAAGTCTTTAAAAATAACCTAATTCACGTCAGGTGAAAGCTGTCTTGTTTGCAGCACCACCAAATCATATTATTATAGAGCAAGCAAGGTTTTATTTCAAATCAAGCTAATCACACAGCCATGCAGAGGAGGTAGAAATGGTGGGGAAAAAAAATTAGAAATCCATGGATCTAATAGTAAAGAGTGCAGTATTTCAGCTCTGCTTTGAAAGCTCTCCAGGCAGACATTTTTTAAGGAAACCTTGCTCCATGCTGGGGCACAGGCAGAGCCCAGCTTTTGCCTTTGACACTGTGTTAATTTGGACAAACCCCCCCCCAAGTGACATTTTTAACTGGAAGATATCAACCTCTAGCTTGGTTACCCCATCCCTGCTGCACACAGAGGCTTGGTTAGCTTGCAAAGTTCTCTGGAGATGAACAGAAAAACAAATAAAGGCATGACAAAAAGTGTCAAAGAGACTAAAACATAAGAACCTGTAGAGAACTCAACGAGAAAAGCAGGTCTCTATATTTCTGATTTTGTCTTAAAATGTTGATATACTTTGCAATGTCCATAGATTCTATATGAAAAATTAAGGGTATATCTCAGCTGGAAAGAAAGTCCAAATTAAAATCTGAATTGTTGAGGAGGTAGACAGAGTAGAGAGATAGCCTTGGGTCATCAGGTGGGTTAAGTAGCTGAACTCTGAGCACGTGTCATTGGCTCCTCTGGGAGAGAAAGGGTCAAAAATGTGAGAGGAGCTTGATTTTCCTGGGGTGCATCAGGAAGGGTGTGGCCAGGAAAGGGATGCTCACCTCTCCACTCAGCTCTGTTTAGGCCACAGGTGAAGTGCTGGGTTCTGTTCTGGTCTCCACAGTGTACAAATAACTGGGAGCTACTGGGGAGGGTGCAGAAGGGGCCACAAGGATGCTGAGGTGTGGGGAGCATCTCTGCTGTGAGGGGAGAGCCAGGAGCTGGGCTGAGAACAGAAGGAGGAGAGGGGATCCCATTCATGAATATAACATCTCAAAGGTGCTGCCAGACTCTTTTCAGTGGCAGGACAAGGAGCAATGGCCATGAGCTAAAAGACAGAACTTCCACCTCAAGATGAGGAAGAACTTTTTTTGCACTGAGGGTGTGAAACAGCAAAAGCTGTCCCTGGAACAGCTGCCCAGGGAGGGTGGGGAGTCACTCTGGAGACATCCCAAAACCACCTGGAGGCTCTCCTGTGTCATGGGTGCTGGATCTCAGAAATCTGGAGTTTTTGAGCTTTCTGTAATTCCAGGCACAGCCTCCCTGGAAAACACTGCTCTGGAGCTGAAACCTTGGAGAAGGCTTGGAAATGTGAATAATGAGTTAGAAATCCCCAATGTGCAGTGGGTGAGATGTGTGTGTGTGCACTGGGGATGGGTTTGAAATTTGAGGTTTTTACAGAATAGTGGTGGAGATGGGACAAGATGGAGAATTTTGGGTGGTGTCTTTTCTTCTTGTTCATCTTCTTCTCTTCCTTTTCTTCACAGAACTTAGTTACATTTGGATTGGTCATTCTAAAGTTACTCTAAGGGTCATGGGAATCTATTATTGGGTTAAAAGTATAAATAATATAGGTGTAAAACTGTTATTGGTGTGTTTAGCTTTAAAAGGCCTTGAAAAGATGCTCCTCCCAGCTTCAAAGCTGTATTCATGTCTTCAATGGACTGGGTGGATGGACTGGTGACCTCTCCAGAGGTCCCTTCCCACCCCATTCTGTGAAATTAACACTGAATTTCTGCTGCAGCCTCCTGAGGGGGGTCAGCAGTGCTGCACATCGGTGTTACAGCCGTAGTAAGATAATTTTTGGTTTTTTTTCCAAAGCCCTGAGCAGCTCCTGGTGGCTCCCACATGTTCCATGAGAGCTGAGCACACAGATGTGCCCAGCCCAAGCCCTGTCCCCTCTCTCTGGAGCACATGGCCAGCTGTAATTGATAGCAATGGGATCAGCATTGTGCTATAAAGCTTCCAGAGGAACCATCCTTCCTTCTCCAGTCATTTATATGAACTTTCCTGCCATTACCACTGCTGAATGCTCATCTAATAGACAGCTGTAAAACCTTATATGAGAATGAATGAAATTTTAAGTGTTGAGCTAGTCAAATGAATTAATGACCATGATTTAGTGTATTTTTGCTGTAGGAACTGTAAAGAATCAGTCAAGATTTTCTCCTGTGAGGGCTGTATTGTATTGATTTCTTTTTCAAATGACCGAGCAATTAGCATGGCAGAAAGCAAGGTGCTCAGCACCTTCTCCATTAAACAGAACAAATGCCAAGTCCTATTAATCTGGTCAGCTGTTCCACAGTGGTTGATCAGGTGTATCTATCATTATACACCTCTTATCTTGTTGAAATATTGTTTTGAGGTTTTGCTGACAATAACTTTGCATGATGCACTCTTCTTCATTTTAATCTTTCTTTGTTGTTCAGGCACAAACGATTTCATCATGTCCAGTCAGTTAAACTATTAATTGTGATAGTCTAAATTTTCAGCATTTCATGCTGGTACAGTAAGTTGTCTTTCCCCATCTTCTCTCTCAGTGAAAAAAAAAAAAAAAACCTGTATTTTTAATAATAATAAAAAGACATAATCACTTAATGCAGAAATGTCCACTGCACCCGAGCAGCAAATCCAGCTTAAGTGGAAATTTACACAAAGAATTATTTATAGGAATCAATCATAATTACATTTAATGCATGCTGCAGCTGTTTATAATTGTGTTTTTCCCAAGGTTATTCTCCTCCTACTGCCCACCCACACACACATGAAATTTGTTTCTGAGGAAATGCTTAGGAAGCATTATAATTTTCCTGTAACTTGTTACAATGGCAGCTGACTGTTTTGAGGCAGACTAGATCCTGATTAGTGAGTGCAATAAAAAATAAAAAATGTTCTGTTGACCAGTAAAAGTCTTGAGAAGCTGGTTGGTAATAGCTGTTAGGACTAAACTTTTTCCATGTCATTCTCTTTGCTACTTATTATGTCAAGCAAACCTGACTGCTAAATTTGAAAGTCCATTTTTTTGGTAATAAATTCAAGATAATGTGGGCCAAATGGAGAAGACATGCATGAAATAATGTAACAGAGAACTTCTCACACTCAATTAGAAATTTTTCACCTAAAGTTCACTGCTATAGAACTGATTGTAAAATGCATTTCTTTTTCCAACTACTGAAAAAAAAAATTACTTCTTAGGACTTTTCAAAGCAAAAGAAAAATGAGATTTAGTTTGGAGTATTTCTTAGCTCCAGCTATTTGATTTTAAAAAATGAAGACTTTATATGAAAGAAAATGCATGGGATACACATTTTTCATTGTGTTGAAGGCCTAGATGTCAGACCAGAAATTCTAGAAGGGGAAAAATTGGGTAGTCACTTGATTTAAGATGTATGGTTACCTATAGAGGACTCCACACTGTTTTTTCATGCATGGTGTGAGGAAGGAAAAAAATGTAAATTTAAAGCAGTCATTCATTTTGCTGTCTATTGTTCTGGCACCTCTATCAGCATGGTTTAAATTTTAAATTCTGTTGGGTGTTGATAGATTTGCTATAATTGTGATTACTTCTAAGGTAATTCAGTGGGAAGTGAGATCTGTGTTATCCTACTGTTCTGGTCCCACTCAGTGTCAGTGGTGTTCAAACCATGGTAAAACCATCTCAGTCAGCCCAAACTGCTGAGGAAAAGCTCTGTGAGGCCTGAAATGTAAAATCCTCTGGATTTCAGGAACAGTGATATTCATACTGCTGCCTCTAGGGCCTTATTTTTGCCCATCTTTACAAAATCTCCCTGTGACATGTAAATATTTGATTTTAAATGTTCACCCAGCCTTCAGAATTTATGTATGTGCCCATTAATATTTTTGAGCCATTTACAGGAGAATTCCTGTAGTAGTTGTAATGATATTTTGAAATTGGGCACATCAACCAAAACAACAATTTCTGAGGGTGGAAGTGGTACATAATTAGGTATGATTTTAGTTTCTCAGTTCTGCCTTAAATTCTTGAGTATGACTGAGGGAATCTGTAGTAAAAGGCCTGATATAAATATAGATGATATAGATAGATATAGATATAGATATAGATATAGATGATATAGATTGAGATATAGATGATATTAATTGAGATTGAGATATAGATGAGATTTAGATATAGATAGATTATATAGATATATTGAGATTGAGATATAGATTAGATATACATATAGATATAGATATATTGAGATTGAGATATAGATATAGATGATATAGATTGAGATTAAGATTGAGATATAGATAGATTATAAAGATAGATATAGATATAGATAGATAGCAATTATTAAATTTGTGATTAAGTGTGGAAAATCTTGAGTGAAAAGTCTGGTAATTTAGGATAGAGCCTTTCTCCAGACACAATTAACTGAGAATTGACCAAGGTTTGCCCCTTAATCTTCAGGAAATCGTTGCCAGGGGTGCAGAAGGGATCAAAGTGTTGGTGCTGCTTTGGTGGAGATGCTCAGAGGTCTCTGAAGAGATTCATCAGGGACAGGGGCATGGCAGGGAGGGAGCTGGGGGTCCCAAAACCCATCCTGCCCCTGGGACTGAGAAAGTTGAGCTTCTGCTGTATCAGTGCCAGAGCTGCCTCACTTTGCAGCAGAGTTTTTTCAGACAACTCAGAATTCCAACTCTCAGGTCACTTTGTGGGGAGCCTTGAAAATCCCTCCCTTTCTGCAGTGCCCTGGGGCATAAAAACAGGCTCAAGCCCATTCCAAATCAATGCACTCACTTGCTATTTGTGATTTTATTTCTCCCCACATACCTTGTAGCATAGAATTTTAACTGTAGCTGAGATAAAGCATAAGTAAATAACCAATAGGGACCAATAATAATTGCAATAAACCTATAACTCTGATGCTCCAGTATTTAACATTCTGGATCAAATTCTGCCCAGCCTCACACTCTGCAGAAGCCCCCTGGGGGCAGTAGGATTTCATGGGGTATAAATCAGGGCAGAACGAGGTGATTTCAGAATAGGTGAAATTGCTGATGTAACTTCCCCATCTTAAAGAGACTCCAGCCAAAAAAAGTAGGGTAGTGATGGCTATAGGGAAAAAGGTCACAGTAAGACATTTAAAAATTAACTAGAAAAACAATTTGTTGTTCTGTGGATAATGTTATTTGTAATTATTAAAGCAGGTTGGCAAGGGAAAAAAAAGTTATAACTGTTGCCATAGAAAACATATGTTCCAAAACAGGTGCTTGAGTTTTTCTCTTGTTGGTGATTCTCTATCTGAATGAAAAAAAAAAAAAAAAAAAATCACTCTGTCCAGCATGTCTCAAGATAGCTGCTGTATGGGGCATTATTTCTTAGCATCTAAGACTGACCAATTTCAGGGCATTGTAGCAATTTAGGACTAAGTTCAGAAAAATCAACCATATTTTTACTATAACAGGCAAGAAGGCTTGAAAATCTGCTGGAGTGAACTTTAGAATTTGAAATGGAGGTGTAGCTCCATGGAACAACAGTCTCTTCTGCAGAGAAGTAAATTGAAATATCATTTATTCCAAGAGAATTTTCAAGACTAAGCCCAAATTAAAAAGCCCCCAAACAACCATCTTTGTTTTTCAAATGAGGTTCTCCTTAAAAGAAAACCACCACCAATAAAATAAAAAAAAAAGTCAATAGAAAAATAAGTTTTGTAGAAAATATTTAACTGGAAACTAAAAGAACAGATTTCTTTGGCCTCTAACAGAACTGGAGCAATGCAGAAGTTTGCAGCCAAAAGATGTCATTGCTATAAGAGATACAATGGAAGTAATTAATTATATTTTCTATGGTTTATTAGTACAAAATTGCATGTTTCAAGCAAACTCATGGCCTGTAATTTACCTTGTGTGTGACACTCCACAACTGCTCTTATTCCACTTTATGAATGTTACCACTCAGCTTCTCTATTTTCTCCTCAGGTGGGTTTTCCTGCACACTGGAGCAGAATTGGAGCTGTGAGCTGAGCCATGGACCTCTCCCATCACCAGAGGAAGAAAATGCCTTTGCTTTGTGCCTGCTGGCTTGGGGAGAACTCCAGAGGAAATGAGGATTGTGGACCCCAAATCCCTAAAGCCCCACACTTCCCATCACCACCCACATTTCTACAAGAGAGGTTTAACACCAACACAAACAAGGAGACTGCTGGAGCAGTTTTTATATCCATTTAAAAAGTGATACAGTGCACAGGCTGCTGAAATCAAATAATGCTTATGAGCCAGGTACTAAGCACAGCAGTTATGGTGAGTAAGAAGGTGCCACAGAGGCTTAAAATGGTTAGTGGAGCAAATAAACCTTTCCAAAAGAAAGCTCTGAATGTCAGAAGAATTGATTTTCAATGTAACTATCCATATGCTGAGAATCCCCAAAGGGGCATTTTCAGCTGGGGTTGAAAAGTGACTATTTTAGTGCAACGATGTATTCCTAAGCATTAAAAGGAAAAGTCCTTTATTCATGTAAAGTGGTACAAAAGCTCTGAAAGTCAGGCTCCAGACACTGATTTTAGGACTGGATGCCAGCTATAAGCCAGTGACAAAGAACTGGATTTAAATGATATTTTTGTCATGTTTAAAGGTGCATTGCTGTGGCTCTCTGCTGCCCACAGACACAGGTGAGTGTGCAAACCTGAAGTTTGCTCACTTTTGCTCTCTGCCTTGAACTGCACTCTTCAAACTGCAGATTTAAACTGTGTCTTCTGTTTTACAGAAACCTGGCTTGGGAGTGGTGGCTTAGCTCATTTCCAGGGGAGCTAGAGGGAATTAATGGTGCCAGTGTTTTGTATGACTGTATTAACATGGGGCCTTTTGCACTTTAATTTTCAGACCACCATAGTGGGAACAACACAAGACCAAAGCACTTTGATGCTGTTTTTAGTTCCCCTTCACCTTTACCAAAACCTGCTGTCTCTTCCCAAGCTGAGAGCAGTGTTTGTCTTGTAGAAATCTTATTTCCCTCTGGGGACCTTTTCCCATTAGAGATGTCTTTCCACCCTGGGCTCAAATCAGACCTGCTCTAATTTAAATGCCTATTTCTGCCAGGTGCACAAAGCCACTGGTAACAATTAAAAAAATGGGATCTCAAGATTTCCAGAGATACAGCCATTGCAACTATTTAGCACAGACAGGCGAGGCAGCTATAGATTAATTAGCTCATGTACCATTAGCTGTTCCACACAGAGTAATCAACATGAGGTAAATTACACAGGCTCTTAAGCAGGTTTTACAACCCACACTGAAATTCCTGCTGTTGGGTATGGTTTGAAAACCAGGTAGAAGTTGCCATGCCTCAGTAAAAGTTTGGGAAAACAAGAAATGACATATGTGAAGTGTTCATTGTGGCATTTCCTTTCGTTTCCCTGAAGAAATTTGCCTTCAGGTTAACCTCTGGGGGAAAAAAAAAAGAAATAATTTGTTTAAAATTAGCTTGTGTCATGTATATATGATTATCCTCGAAAAAATGTAAACAATACACCAATGTGTATATATATTCAAAGGTTAAGAATGAAAAGATTCCGTGTGGACTAAAAAAAAAAGAAATCAAGCTACAAATGGGATTTTTCTTTGGATGTGTGAACTGAATCAGAGGTATAGCTAAGCTCTTCAGGCAGCTAAAATCTTCAGATGGTCCTACAGGCTCTGAGGCCTTGCCATCAAAAAACTGACTTAGATCATTGCAACAGATTCTGCCTCCATCAACTTCAAATTAAGGTCTAACCTCCAAACCACATTCACCATATACATTGTCCCTGCATGGAAGGAAAGGTTAGTTGCCTTGAATTCACAAAAAGTTGACATGTTGAGCTTGCAGCTCCTTATTGTTTAATTGTTGTAAATTTAAATTATTGTTATTAATATATTATTAAATTATGTATTGT
Organism: Toxostoma redivivum; assembly: GCA_013397375.1. Taxonomy (NCBI): domain Eukaryota; kingdom Metazoa; phylum Chordata; class Aves; order Passeriformes; family Mimidae; genus Toxostoma; species Toxostoma redivivum. Next base: position 84,023 of record VXBI01013127.1, read on the forward strand.
TTAATGTTATAGATTTAAAAGTTCAGGACAAGATTGTGATAAATTCCACTTTTCTTGCAGGTGCCTTCCTTGGCAGTGCCCAGTCCTCTGGTTACCTCAGTCTTTTCCTTCAGACCAACCACTCCTGTCTTTGGAGAATATTCTGGATCAGAAGGGGACACATTTTACACAGATTTTTAGGAGTCAGAGCATCCATTCCAGCCATGGAATTTGTAGGTCCATGTCTCCTCCTCTGCTGAGGATTTCAAATATAGTCATAGAGATATTTCAAATATCTCCATCTGGGGGACTTCCTTAACCACTGGAATAGTCAGGCTAGGGGAGGAGGAGATGGAATGAAAATGTTGGATTTTGATTCCCAAGTCCTGTGCTCTGCCTGGGTTATTTTGGCTTCTAGGCACAGACACTAATGACCAGATTTTTGGGATGTGCTGGGGTGGATATAAAAGCACTCATACACCTGCCTCGAAGCTGTGAGTCTGGTTCACAAATGCACAGCAGTTTTCAGGTCTGAAAGCAGGATAAATCCTCATCTTTCTATCAAAACTTCTCTAAGTGAGGCCAGGAGGACTTGATCCAGAACTCCTTTTGAAGTGTCCAGCTCAGGGAAAAAAAAAAAAAAAAAAATCACCTGCCTGCTGTGTTGGTAAATACCAAATCCCAGCATGAATTCTGGCATGTTATTGGTCAGCACCCAAGGTTGCTAGTGCCCACTTTTAAAAATTTTTTTAAAAAATATTTAAAAATTATTTAAAAATTATTTAAAAATTATTGGTGCCTTTGTGTGACACAGGCTGCTTTCTCCCCAGGCCTGTACATGCACAAGCACACATGAGCTCTAAAACTCGTGCTGGCATGCTGGTGACTGTCTGAGTTTTTCAAGTTTATTTTTCCTGAGCTATTCCAAAAAGTCTCTCAGCAAATCCAAGACCAAGGCTGGAAGCCTTGAGAATTATCTGCAGGTGCTGAGGGTTTAGAAACTGCTGAAGGGACCAAAGACCAAGGTGTTGGCTCCAGGTTAGTTCTTATGATCAGCTATTCCTTTTATCTTCCCAAAAGACCACCTCACTCTTTTGTTGGCGAGGGGAGGGAGAATGGGGCAGGGGGGTGGTGGAAAATAGGAGTTAGGCTGTTTGATTTTAAATGGGAGGTGAAATTCCTCAGAAGATGAGCCTGTAGTGATCAGGAAAAGCAGATTAAGAGAAGCAGGTGTGGGGAAGAGGGAAGGTGGGGAGGGGGGGTGGATTTATTCATGCAATTTAGGATATTAGCAGCAAATTGGGAAGGCAGTTTGTTCTGCATTTAGTCTTATACAAATTCTGCCCCCCTTCTCAGCACATTTTCCCTTTGTTTATCTCCTGAGAGATGCCCACATGTGTGCAATACAAAGAATCAAGTCATAAAAGCACAGGCCTGTCAGCCTCCCCGAGGACCAATTAATGGTGTTCCAAATCTTGTGGGCAGGCAGATGAAAAGGATCCAGATAGAGAAGGGGAGGTAGATGAATACTCAAAGAGAGCAAGGCAGGGCTTTCAGATGTTGGTGGGAAGTTCTTTAGGCATTCTTAGCTAACTTATTTGGGGTTTGGGCTTCTCTCCTGATTCTGCACTCCCCAGGTCATTGTTGCAACAGGGGGGAAAGCTGCACTTCAAAGTAGAAATTAGGTTTTTATCCAAACCAGCAGTGACACAATGCCAGTGTGGGAGAGGGGGCAGGAAGAGGCCATTTAGAATTTCCCCAGCCCTCCCTCCATGCATTGGCAGTTTTATTGGAAGGTACTTGGTTTGTATTACCATTTGTATCTCTGAGCTGGGTATTGCTCTGAATGCAGCAGGCTTTGTAGTGCAACCTTTTCCTCCTGTCTCACCCCCTGTGTGTCCACAGCCCTTTGAACAGCAAGCCAGTGGCACTTTGAAATCAGGAGTTGAAAGTGTTTGACAGGGAAAGGGGAGCATGAAAGTCTTGCTCTTTGAACCTTTTCTTTTCAAAGTCCCAAGGAAAGTAGAGCCAGGACAGAAATGGACAGGCTGGGAGTTCTCAGGGTGAAGTGGGGATATGTGGTAATGAGGTTTTAAGTGCTTCAGCAGTCGTTCCACCCCACAGTTTCCTCCCTTATGCACTCCCAGTGAATTAAATTTGCTCTAAGTTATCTCAAAAATCTTCAGCTGGATATATATTCTGCTTAATTCATTCCACGATTAAGTCCTGGAAACAGAATTGAGCTGATGAAAAGAAGAAAAAAATGGCCAAAATTATCATTAAGTTGCTGACTACTGAAGGAAAATCAATTTTTTTGTTTGTTTTGCTTTATAATTAAACGAAGCCAGATGTGCAGTAAGTGCATGAGAAATGCAGCCAGCTGTTGCATGGAATGTCAGGCTCAGGCCACTCTGTGCTCATGTGCAAGCTCACATCTCTCACCTGTTGAGGTCAGCAGGGTGAATTAATATCCTTCACAGCCTCTAGGATTTGCTTCAGTTATTTTACCTGCACATGAGATCCATTAGTGGGCAAAAAAGGAAAGAAACTTGGAGGTCCTGAAATGAAATATCTCATTGAAGAGCCTCATTATGTTTAAGAAGAAAAGAAGTAGAAGGCTAAGTTATTGTTTGGTGAGGTCCATGAGCTGATCTTTCACTCTTTGGAGAAAGGTTAAAAAAATCCAAGCTCAGAAAGCTCTTTACAATGCATCTTCTCAATTGTGTAATCCTCTACCTGAGAAGAAAAAAAAAAATCCTTTCTGAGTGATGTAGCAATCATTTTACACACTCAAGCATGAAATTTCATCACCATTACCCTAGCTTGGATGACTGTACAGATGTTGTTTGGCCATAAAATGTATTCAGTCCTTTTTCAAATCTAACTGCAGTATCTGACTCAATGACCTCCTGCAACACTTGGTTCCGTGGGTTTGGGCCACATTTTGGTGAGGAAAATTAATTTATATTGATTATAAAATTCGGCAAGGTAGGAGAGGAAGAGCTGAATAAAAACTCACTGTCAAAATTGCCTCGGATTTTTCTGATCAGCCTATTTTGTCTGACCTCTCTGGTTTCAACACAGCTCCTTTTTGGAGCTAGTTGCAGATTAGGTAAAATGTGTCAGCCTTTTAAAAGGCTGAACTTGGAATCCTTCAGCCCAAAGCCACTTTAAAAAAAAAAAAAAAAAAAAATTACCCTGAATTTGAATTGGATGGACTGTTCTTCTTTCCCTCTTGGAGCAGGCATAATGCAGACTTCCTTCATCTCTAACAAAAACCAATCAGTGATTGGTTTTGAGAATTAATAACTGATTAAACTATTAAAAAAGATGGACACCGCTCTGTGAGATTTACATTTTAAAACGAAAAGACTTTGGAAAAGTTTCCATTCTCCCAAACAACGAATTCAGTGCAACATCAAAAATATAAAAAAACCTGTTTCTTGTGTAAAAATCTCCATAAACTAAAGTCTCCTCTCCCAAATAAATTGGTAAAAGATTTCTTTAAAAAAATAACAAACTAACTGAATAATTTCTGTACGTTGTAAAGAAAAAAAAATTAAAAAAAAATATGGAATAAGGAAAACTGTTCTAAAAAAAATGTATTCTGTTTTTCTTTTTTCTTAGTGTTTCTAATAATAAAGTTTTTCTTTATATCCTTTAAAGTTTAAGCCTGTTTTGCCTTACTTCTAATTCAATCACACAACAAAAAATAAGTAAATAATTCTAATAAATGCACTGACAATTTGGCCAATGCCAAACTGCAAAATAAATTAGTATGTTAGCTGATAAATTTCAAATTAACAAACCAAAACCACTGCAGCACCACCTCTGGAATCCTTTCTGTTTCAGGAAATAGAAGCAGAAAAGAGATGATTCTTTTCCTTTTCTAGATGTGTGGTTTCAGCCCTTCTCCTTGTAGGGTGAGGTTTGAGGCAGGGAGGGAAGCCAGACTGACACAGAGAAGGGTTCCCTCATTTCTGGGGCTCAAGGGTACAAACCCCCTAACCCCTTGATTTACCAAAATATAAATATTGATCTAGAACTGATACTCAGCTGTGATGGACAAAAGACTCTGTAACAATTTAAATTACAAAGTGTGTGTTTATTCAGCAGTGTGAGGGGATCCTCTAACAGCACTGCAAAATCCCAGGTGAGCACAGAGTCTGTTTATTGATAAAAACTCCAAATAAACACATCTTCATAATCACAGCCCCTCCCATCCCCCTTCCTATGGTAATTAGCTTGATTAGCTATTAAGATGCGTGATTGGCTCCTTCAATTCAGTCTGGGGTGGTTTTTGTGGGGAGGGGTCTCAGAGGGAGGCAGTAAGGCGAGTCTTCCTCGCCCTGAGCTCTCGGCCTTTTCTATCCCTGACAATACAAATGATTGCTGGGGATATCCCAGGTTTTTCCCAGAATGGGTTTCTGGTTGCATTCTCTGTGCTCCTTTGGGTCCCTCACTGGTTTTGTCTTTTCCCATTACAAGCAGAGCTGAGCAAACATAAGATGCCAGACAATCAGTTATTTAAATTTCAGATAACTACCTCAAGCCCAATTTTCTTTTTAACTTTTAATTATTTTCAGCAAGGCCTATCTACCCATTTGCTTCTTAATTAATTCTAGTAAATAACTAACTTTTAACTAAAATCCTAATTTTTAAGATTAGTGTTTCACCTTTTCACAAAACCCTTTTTTGAAGATGCTGTGGCTCTCTGTTCATGCAGAGGTGCAATTCCCCCTGTGGCTGCTCAGGAAGCACAAAATCCTCGGAGGTGTGACATGGAGTGGGCAAGAGAACCAGCACAGGTCCCCCTGCAGCCCAAATTATTTTGTTTCACCTGCCTGCCCACCTCCCTCCAGCCCTCAGCCAGGGTTAGCAGTGACTGTGTGTTAGAAACCTAGATATCCTGACTGATTGATATATTGACTGATTGATATCCTGACTGATTGATATATTGACTAATTGATATATTGACTAATTGCTTTCTGCCTCTACAATGTATGTCTGCACACAGGTTTCCAAATCTCATGGTGACCATGTCATCTGCTTGTGACCTACCTGACCTCATGGGTCTCAATTTGTAAATTTTCTTCTTAATCCCATAGTTCTGAAATACTAATTATGGCCAAGAGCTGGTGTTTATTTCCTTTGATATCAGGCACATAATAACTATGCATTATAACTCTTTAGGTAATGGTATTGTCTTAAAAAATGTGATAGCTCAATTTTTATTATTCTCAATATCTTTCTTCTCATATGGGTTTGTGTCAGCCATTCCAAAGAAGACTTCCACTCAGCTCAACCACTCCAAACTACCGTTTAGTTTGAAAGTGGGTTCTGAACAGGCGCCACTGGAGCATCCAGAGCTGCATCCCACAGGTAAACTTCCAAACAACTTGGTCCCTTCAGACCACATTTCAGAGCCTGACCTCACTGCCAGGCTGCTCTTTTGAAGACCCACAAGATGATTTTTTTCTTTCTTTACTTGCAGCTAGAGTTTTAACCCCAAATCCCATTTAATTTATTCCTCCCCATCCTCCACACAAGGTGAGGAACACTTGTGGAGTTTTAGCATACACCCTCTCTTAATTATATCATCTTAATTATATCACAGCTGAGCCACACACAGATCACTCTTTTTATCATGGATAACTCAGATGTAAATTCCTCTGGTCCCCTGAACGTTTTTGTTTCTCTTCTCTGAACTCTCTCTAATTTGTCAATATGTTTTTGGTAATTAAGATTCCCACAACTAAATGCAGTGTTCCATATGCCTTCATGCCACATCCCTACAGATTTTCAGGAGAGGTCACTGCTCACAGCTGGGGCCACATTTCCAAAAGCACTTTGAATGTTGAGAGCTTTTGAAACTAAGGCTATAAAATATCATTTTGGGAACTTCTCTTTAAGGAACATTTGGAAGATTTTTCTCCCTTGTAGGTGAAGTTGGGACTCTGTTAAAAATGAGGTGATGTTAAAAATCTTGAGCAAATGAATATCTGCCTTTAAGAAATATGTCCTACAGATGAGAAATTGTTGGTGCTTCCCAGCACCTTCTATTTCTATCTCACAGTATTAAGATCAGTGGTATCTGTTAGGCTATAAACCTCCATATAATTTTAAGTAAGCAAAGTTTTAAAATGAACCTTTACACAATTTGTAAAGCATTAAAATTATATTAAAAGGAATTAATAATCATGGAAGAGTGGTGCCCAAAGATGGTTACAGGTAAGGTCTGGGCCAACTTGCCAGGGTTTTTACACATCACAAATAGTGCAGACATGGAACAAAACTGAGTAAATAAATCAGATTGAAGAGTCAGTTCAAGGATTTTTTAATTTTTTTTTCCCTTTGAACAGTCACCATTTTTATAAATCTATGTATTTAGGTATTTTCTCAGTAGGAAAAGGCCAAACTGTCTCTATTCTGTTGAATATTCATGATTCACCAACACTGGCAATAAGTTTTAGAGCTTCCTACAAATGAATTCAGTTCTTAACTAGGTTCTTTGGGATCAGTTAGCACTTTGTATTTTCCATTTGGGGGCAGAGAGAAAAATTATTCCAATTGTTTTTTCTAACTCTTCAGAGCACCCCTATCATTGACAGAACAGTTTGGATCACAAGTTTTTTAAAATCATATGGCTAGGAGCCAGCAGTGATTGATGTATGGTTTGGAACAGAGTGTTTCAATGATAATGTTCACAGAAAAAAAAACCTTATTTTCCTTCCCAATTACCTCTACAAAGCTTCATACTGGACAGTGCTGAGAGGAAGGGAGGGAGGAGAATTTTTTATTTTTTGTTTGGGGAGAGGGCTTAAAATTGCAAAAGAGCTGCAGTTGAAAAATAAATGACAGATTTTAAATAATCTGGATTCATTTCTGTGCTGCACTAAACATATTCACTAGACAGTTAAAGAATTGTTTATGATGTCCCTAATAGAGCCATTCTAGTTTATCAGCTAAATATGTATTCATAATTTTTTAAAAGGAATATTATTTACCCAGAAGACCAGAACAGTTTCTAAAAGAGCTTTTCCAGTCCATAATGTAAATATGTATTTAGGACAAGTGCTGTGTGTACAGTATTAAAAAAAAAAAAAATCGCCTGAAAATCTCTTTGAAAAGTTATTACACATGTCCACTGCTGCAGCAAAGTTTTAAATATTCATATCTCAGCTGTTTTCTTTTTCAGATTTCTCAGTTTGGCTTGAATATATTGTGGGTGAATTGCTCTGCAAGAGCTCCATTTGTTGAATGTTAACAGGCTTGGGTCCTAGAGGAGACAAATACCAAACTCAAATATCCCATTTTTGGGAAAAGGGAGGTCTTACATCCTTGTCAATCACTTGGGATGGCTCGTCTGCCTCTTGCCTGTCTCTTTCCCCCAATAATTTTTCCCTTTGTGAAGTTTCTCTCACTTCAATAACATGTTGGGGGTTTGGAAAATTTTAATTTTTTTTAAAATTTTTTTTTACCACAATCAAAAAAGGCAAAATTCTTCCAAGAAGCACAGAACTGTGTACAGCCTCTTAAAAAAATAGGAAGAATAACATTTTTTAAAGAAAAGAATAAAAGCCCAGCTCAGGTTTTCCTCACCATGTACCTTGCTTGAGCATTTTAGAAATTCAGTTTGTAATTAATTAAGCTGTATGGGATAAATGTTTTTTTTTTTCCTGTATTGCTTTGCATTAATATTTTTATATTAATATTAAAAAAATAATATTTTGTTTGGTCTGTGAGTGCATGATGGGTGTATAGCAGTAGCAAACTTGAGCTAGGGTCTGGAAATGATTATGCAATGTGACAGATTAAATAGAGAATCATCACCATAAAAAAAAAGATTATTTTCTATTGTAAAAACTATAGTACAGGCTTGAATTTATGTTAGACATTGCTCCTTTCTTAAGTGTCCAGCTGTATGCCAGTGCAGGATGCCATTCCTTTGTAATTTCATTAATTGACATTTTAAACTTTATATAATTTTTAATTGATTTGCATTTTCCTAAGTATTACAGAGATTTAAGAATCTAAAGTTAATTTTTATCTTCATGATAAACTGTTTTTGTGGGTTTTTTTTGTAGTTTTTAAATTTTTTTCTTTTTTTTTTTTTTCTGTCAGTAACATTGTAAAAATTTGAAGCTTCATGTCATGGAAGCAAAGTTTTCATTGACTTCACCAAAATTTTTGGCTGTTTCAATTATGTTAAAGCTGTAACCAAACCCAGCAAGCACAAAATCATTAATATTGGGTATATTTAAATTTATATCATCGTGGCAGATTCAAGGAGAAATGATGGTGTGCCTAGACAAACATTTCTCATGTTTTTTATTATTTCACTCTAAAAAACTGTTCAGTTCTCAGCAGAGGGTGGGCTTTTTATGTGAAAACTGACAGCTGTCTTGAATTTCAAAAATGCAAATACAGATCCAAATTTTGAAATAGTCTGAAGTTCTTCCAATAAAATAAAAGCAGGAAAAACTGCATGTGCTTATTGCAAAACAATCAGCCTGAACCTTTTTCAAAACTGAATATATTTGCATACAGAATTCTCATCTTTTCAAAAATTCTTGTTTTGGAATCTGCCATGATAAATTTTGTCATCATTTTCTATTGAAACAGCTTATTGAAAATAAGGTTTTAATTACATGAGAAAAAGATAATAAGCAATACTTTTATCAAAAATTAAAGTTAAATCCCCCTGAAAATCATCTTAAACTTTATGCAAACTAAGATCAGCACAGAATTGCTTTTTTATTTTTGAGATCAATGCCAGATGATTTTTTCCTTGCTTTCTGTGGATTTTTCTGTCTCTGTCCATCTGTATCTGACTGACCAGAGTTGCAATAAGAGAGCAGCAGAAAATCCTCAGTTACATCAGGGCTTGCCTGACTGTTGTTTTAACTCTTGTGACCTCATTTTGTAAGAGATTCTCTTTTCTGAATTTCATTTGAAGATAGGGAAACTGATTAGGATATGAAAGTTTTATTCCACTCACCTTTCTGGGTTTTTTTGGTTTGGTTTGTTTTTTTTTTGTTTTGGGTTTTTTTTGTTTTGTGTGTTTTTTGTGTGTTTTTTGGTTTTTTTGGGTTTTTTTTGCTTTTGTTTTGGTTTTGTTTTGTTTCTTTTTTTCTTTTTTCCTTTTTTTCCTTTGGTGTCCCTGCCCCCATTTTTCCAGGAGTGCATGGCCAGCAGCACCCTCTGGACTTTTCCTGTGGCTGACTGTGCTCCTTGTTCATGACTTACCTCCCACCCTGCTCTGCCCTCTGCCCTCACTGGATATAAACAATATTTTTTCAAAGGCAAATATGCATAAAAGGCAGTGGCTCTGTGCTGCAAGCTTAAGGCCTTCCTTTAAAGCCCTGTGAAGGTTTTTTTAGCTGACATGAGCACTGTCCCCAAATCCTGCTCCCATCTAGAAATGCTCTGTTCTGACACCTGAAGATTTGCTTTAAAACCACTCCCTACAGCACAAAACTTTATTTTGATGATTATCTTAACCATTAAATTTTAACCTGGGGATTATTAATAATGCTGTTAGCACCTTAACATCTTGATGTTTCTGTGACCCTTTAAAACTTTTTTTTCTGTTTGATATTCCAAATCTCCTTGTCAGGATCTGGCTGTGGTGGTGTCCCCTTTTCCCAAAAGCAGATTCTGCTTTTTTATTCCTAGGAGGTTGCTGAGCCTGCTTAAACACAAACATATTGCCCTGTTTAATCACTTTCTTGATCTTGTATTTCTTGTTATCTATTTGTTTTCTACTTTAGTAGTTATTGCAAGTAGCCTGAGGAAATATTAAACTGGGAAAGCTCTCCTGCTTCTAGGTCATTGGTTTTCATCTATATAAAGTTGATCAGCATCAGACAGCAAATCTATACAGAGAAAAGGTGATTTCTAACCAGTGGATGGTGTGAATTTATATCTATTAAAATCTACATGGAAGATCTGGAGGGGTTACATCCACACTTATTGGATTTAATGACAGAACTTCAGTTTCTAGTGCTGGGAGCAGGTTCAGACTCGACTCTGCAGGTGACAAAGATGCATATGCAAATTGCCCTGCAATTTTCCTTGTTTTACATACCTGGGTGCACCATGTATTTTTATTTGACTTCTTTCACAATGCATGCAACTTAAATGAAGTCTTCTACCTTAAAACTGGATTCCATTAGAACAACACCGGGATGAATATTTTTTTAGTTGTTCCCTATAAAAAAATAATTCAGTCTACAAATAAAATATTTTTAAAAATTTTAATTGCTAGCTTGACAAACACAAAAACTTCTCTTATCATTGCACAAACTATTCCCTATTAGTAGAAAGGTTCTGTGTGCCTCATTAGGCTTCTCCCCATGACCCTGGAACTTCAAGATTCTTTCTGTGGGATAGACCATTGATGCCATGATTTCTTGCAGCATTTTATGGATATAAAACTTATTTTAATGGAAAACATTCTGGTGGAATTGCTCAGCATGGAGTAGAGTCCAGGTTGATCTCAGCTAGTTCACCTTATAGGGATAAATTAATTATAATGAACTATAACTTTGTGCTTCACTAAAGTCTGTAAAACTTTTTTCTTCTTTTATTTTTTTTCCCAGAAAAAACAAAGAAACCTTATAAAACTCCATGGTTTCTGAGACATATTTCAGTGTTGTTTCTGTGCTGTTCCAGTCCTTTGCTGTTAATCAGCAACTGTAATTCCTGGAGGCCTCCTTGAGTTATTTCATCCCTGTGGCTGCAGCACTGCTGTTATCAGGTTAAATAAGGATTTAGGTGACATCACAACATTCCATCACAAGGGTGGTGGCATCCAAGTGCCTGGTTTGCCAAAACATCAGAGATATTGTATTTTATTTTATTTTAT
>VXBI01013128.1:0-58517 GCA_013397375.1 Toxostoma redivivum
CGAGAGAGCCCTCCCCCGTGACCAACTTCCTTTTTTCAGCTCCTTTTTCTTTTCCATCCCCCTCCTCCCCTCACCTTCCAGTGATAGGCAACTAACTTGTAGCCACAAGTACTTAGCATAACAATGGGGAAAAATTCCACAGAAAAGAAAAGAAATTATTCAACCCCCAACACACAGTCTTTCCAAAGACCTGTAAGACCCTGAATTTCCCGGGTGGATCCTGCCCCTGCCATCCCCAGGCCTTCTCACACCTTTAGCAGGTTCTGGATTCCCAAAACTAGCCCCAAGCCAAGCAGACCAAGAGGGGCAGCCTGCACAAGGATAAATTCAGGGCTGTCCCAGGTGAATCCTGATGTTGGGGATCTTCTTTTTTCCTCTCTCACAGCCTCTTGCTGGGGCCATCCGTGTGGTCTGAGCTCCTGACAGGAGTAATTTCTGAGATGAGACCAATGGGTGCTCAGCTCAGAAGGCAGCAGGGTCTGTCACACATGCCAGCCCAAGTGCTTCACCCACAGCATGGAGTGGGGAAGCACACACCTTTCCAGCCTGGCTTCTCCCTGTGCTGGCAGTGTGAGAGCATGTGGGACATCTCCAGCCACAACCTCCTCTACCCTGCCAGCGCTCCCACTGTGCTTCACACCATCTCCTTCTCCCCCTTTCCCAGCTGTCAGGAATGTGGGGCGGGATGGGGGCTGTGCACAAAGGCAGTCTGGAGGCACCCTTGGGACCGAGGTCGCAGATGGATGGCCGGGGGAGGTGCCAGCAAAAAGCACACTGGCACTGTTGGCTCTCTTGAGCCCGAGGCATGTGGTGAGGATGTGGCGAGGTGCCTCTCTGGGGACACTGTCCTTGCATGACTCCAGGGCTGAGCTCACCATGTGCTGCAGCGTGACTCCCACATGGCATCTTCCCACCAGGGCATGCTCCTGCCTGCTCTGGCAGCACTGTGCAGGTGGCTCAGTGCATTGCAGAGCTTTCAGGATAGCAATAGAGAGCAGGTTTTCATGCTGGCAGCATGTCAAGGGACAAAGTGGCGTGACTTTGGGGTAAAGGCCTAGATGATATGCAAGCTGAAGAAACAAATACCATCAACTCCTCTCATCCTTGCTCTCTGGAAGAAAGAAGTTCTATTCTTTGCACATTTGAAAAGCCCAAGACAAGTGTCTTAAACATGGAGCACAGCCAGTCCAATTACTTCTCTTGGTCTTGTGCCCAGGGTTTATTACGTGAAACATCTCAGTGACAAATGTTCCCACTGCAAGAAACTTTCTAGTACTTCTTTTTTTTTTTTTTTTCATTTCTTGACACTGTAAACTTATGCCAGAGGCTGCTCAGAACCAAGGTGTAATTCAGGTCCATCCAGACCGCTGCAAAGTGCAGCTGGAAAATATCTCAGGAAAGAGATAATCACTACAGCCTTGAGAAACAGCTTTGTGTAAATGAACCCAGAGATTTCTTTTCTGGGAATAAACTTCTCTTGGAGATATGTCCTTTCTCTCCTTTAATCTTTCCACTGGGATTTACGTATCAACAACCTAAGACCCAGCCAGACTGTATTGCTCATTTTCAGTATGTTTTAAGCACAGATTAATTGCAGATACCCAGCTGTCCTGCTCTAACTAGCCATCTCATACCATTGAACTAAACAACTGCCAACCCATCTGAAAGCATGCATGAATAACATTTCTAATTGCCATTCTTCATCTACTAAAAAGAAAATGTCCTTATGGCAATTCAGGTTCAGACCTTCGTCTTGGAAAAAAATCAGTGCCTCTCCATAGAGCAGACTTGGCCATCTTGTGCTGGCAGGGAGATGCTGTGTGTGTTGCTGCTTGAATGCATATTGTTTACATAAATGTTGCAAGAGGATCAGAGAGCAATGGGGGCTGCCATCTCTGGAGGTTAAACTCTGGTCTTTGCTTCTACGCTGGATCACAGCTTCTAAACAGGGAAGAAACTGGGAAGTAGCAGTGGTGCGTTTTGGAGGGGCAAGAAGTGAGCTAGCAACAGATCCACAGACATGGAGGGCAGTGCCAGGCCCAGAGAAGACGTCACTGCTCCATCCTGGCCCTGAATTGTGTCTCAACATTGGGACTTTTCATTCAGTGCAGGACTCCGTGCAAATGTGTTGCCAGCTCTGGCTGCTTAGCCAAATTAATAGTGCCAAGCAGGAGCAAGATGTACTGGCAAGTTTTCCTGGGACTGGGTGAATCCTGGCTATCCCCCCAGGGGAGCCAGGGAAGGGAAAGGCTCCTCTCTTCCAGGCAGAGTTCAGCCCTGATGGCTTTGCTCTCTCACAGCTCCAGGAGCCATAGCATCCCTTAAGCTCCACTTAAGGGTCGTATTGATTGGTCATGCTGGGAGTTAGGGAGAGGCAGGTTACAGAGATGTGCACCTTCTCTGTTCCCCCATCACCAGCATTGAGTGGCATAAGCCCTCCTGACCATGGCTGTACCGTGCATGTGGCTCATTCCCTCCAGATATTTCTAAGCTCATGGCATAGCAGCACCGAAGTCTCTTTTTTTTTTTTTTTTTTAATTATTCTTGCAGCGATCCAGCGCAAACACCCAGTCTGCAGCCAGTGGCTCAACCACAAACTGCTTCCCTTTGGAAAGCAACAAATGGACTCTGGGGCATGGGGAGCACAGTGTGCAGAAAATCAACATTACCTGGGACAAAGCAGTCACTTGCAGCTCACAGAGCAGCTGCTGTGTGATGATGTTACAGACCAGCAGGCTGTTTGTCACTGCCTTTTATCTCCCCAGTGAAACCTCATGCACAGTTTTTCCTGGCAGAGCTGCTGGATCTTCGCAAACTCATCCTCCCCATGCCTCTCTTGAGATGTCACTAGAAAGTCTGGAGCCTTGGCCATCCAAAGGTTGCAGACAAAATGGGAATTTCCATTTTGAAGCAGCCTGAAAGCCCCAGGGTTTGCACACAGGGCTCCCCAGCTCCTCTGCTGCCATGTACCACTAGCAGTGCTGGCAGGTACCAAACCATGTTTGAGGGTTTTTTTACAAGCCATGGACTTACATTTACTTCTTTGCTTGCTAGAGGGAAGGCTGCCTATGATTCTGGTCCCCAGCATTTCACAAAGGCTTAATTCACAGTTCAGTTTGGGGTCCAACAAAGCTTCAGATTTGTGGAAGACTGCTGCGAGCTCTGGTTGGTTATTAAAATATTCCTGGAATCACTTGCACTACCTCACCCTAGCAAAAGGTGCTGGAGAATGTGAACAGTATCCTCTTACAGCCTGCAGAGGAATGGAAACCTCCTCAAACCAAACTCAGTGACTGAATTCAAATCATGGCATTGCATTTTTTTAACAAAATGCTGTCATTATCCTAAATATAAAAATGTTTGATTCCAAACTATTTTTTATAGCAATATTAGACAAAAGCCGCTTGTTCTAAACATGTCACTTTTGACAAAACCAGCATCTTTGTGACTGAAAATAAATACTCTGCAAATAAATCTCTATGCCAGTACTAGTGATAAGTCTTTCATTTCATGCTCTAATTGAACATTGGCTTTACAACTTAAAAGCAATCATCCTAAATTGCCTTCTGCTAATATTAATGCTTCAGACAAAGGGTAGCAGCCAGATTATAGGATCGTATATTATTCAGGCAAATCTGGGTTCTTCATACATCACTTTTAAAAAGAAAATTAATTTTTCCATGTGTCAAGAATGAAAATAGTAATAATGGATGATATACTTACATCACCCTGTATTGCTGAGATTGGCAAGAACATTGCCTCTGAACAAAGTGAGTGTAGATAGCATGCGTGCCTTCATGCCAACCCAAGCAGGTGGGTGGGCAACCTCAAAAGTGCCACTGCCTGTGGCTTAAACCTGCCCTTCTTCAAGTGACAAACTAGATCTCATATGCTGCACTGATAAGCAACACCCCCTTCCTCTGTTTAATGCACATAATCTATTTAAATCCCTCACCTGGCAGGTAGCTATGTGAATGGGCAAGGACTCGCCCCCTCACACAGAGCAGAGAGCTGAGCTGCAGAGGAGGGTGTTGTGTCACACCAGCAGTGTGACATGGGTATGTTTTTGGGAAGGGTTGGTGCACTGCTCCAGCTGAGTGACTAGCAGGGTCCCTGCAGGGCTGACACTGAGCCTGGACAGATTCCAGCCACCATAGTAAAAGTTTGGCAAAGACACGGTCTTCCAATGGGAAATAAACAAAATCTCAAACCTTAACCATCACCTGAGGCTGTGGTATCAGGGCTAGACCTGTCTTTGAAGCATTTGGATTGTCCACTAAGCATCTGGATGGGACTCACTAATCATTTGCATATTTTCTTCCTGTTTTATCCATTTCCCAGCCCAGCTCCCTTGCAGGGATGGTGGTGAGTTTGCACAGCTACCCTTGTGCCACTGTGCCACTCTGGATACCTTCTGCTTTTCTGGCTGTGTCATGGGAATCCCGCTGTTTCCCAGGCATCTGCTGGGAGTGGGGTAATTTTAGCTCTTGGTGCCAGGGCCAGATGCCTCCTCTTCATGGCAGAGGAGTCCATGGATCCCTGGGAACTGCCTGTTCCTACTGCAGCTGCTACCTTTCACTTTCAGGCACAAGCCTGAAGCTCCTCGCTCAGCAGCTTCATTCACTCACCTTGTTTCCTCCTGCAGCAGCAATCAGCTTTAGAGAGCCTTTTGTATTCACCCTGCAGTTTGAGATCCTGTCTGCCTTCTCATTCACCCCTGACATGCTGACCCTCTGATCCAGCCTAGCATGTTCAGGGATTCACTGGCACCTAAATGGTTGGGGGATGTCTTTTGCATCAGCTGGAGCAGGTCTGTGCTTCTTCTGAGCTTGGATGATGAGGTGGGATCTGACCTGGATCCAGCCATCACATCAGCAGTGCCAGATCACCCCTTTGCCTTCTCCAGGTGCTCTGGACCTCATGCAGGAGGTTTGTGACCCTGGTAATGATGGTGGGAACTTAAGGTCCCCCAAGCTTCTGGGGGAATGGAGGTGATGAAGGGAAAGCACCACATTCAAACTGTGCTGGCCTAGCACTTCCTTCCTTCCTTCCTTCCTGCCATCCTTCCTTCCTTCCTGGCATCCTTCCTTCCTGGAATCCTTCCTGGAATCCTCCCTCCCTCCCTCCCACCGTCCTTTCCTCGGTCCTTCCCTCCCTTCCTTCCCACACGTGGTAACAACTGCCCAGCGGATTTACAGCTCCTTGGGCAGAGACTGAGTGGAAGGTTGTGTGACCTGCAGAGGCATCAGCCAGTAAAAAGGTCCTTGCCCTTGTTGGAGCAAAGGGCACTTGCAGCATTCCTGCTCTCTCCTTGCAAGACCTAAGGGTCCAAGGAGAGCTGGGAGGGAATGTGTCACAGCTAAGGGCTTTCTTCTTGAGATCAAGATGCTTGGACAAGCAGAGGGCGAAGAGCAGCTGAAGCCCTGGGGAGTGCACTGTGCCTGGCAAAGGATTTCTCTTGTGCTTACTGAGGAACATCTGATGCCAATAGGGCTGAAGTGGTCACACAAGAAATCCAGAACTTGTTTAGGCTCAGGAGGCCAAATCCCAATTGATCATGCTGCTATCCATATCCCATACACCACCTAAGGATGCCATCAATGCCAATCTGCAGTAGATCAGCAATTTGCAGCAACATCCAGAGTCTTATGCAGCACTTCCAGGTTAAAGGTTCCCAGGTGCTCCACAAAGCCTGGCTGGTGTCACGCTGTCACAGAGGTGGGGGACACAGTCACAGAGAGGCTGGCACAGAGGTGATGTGTGCTGGAGCAGACCACAGAGCTCCCCAGCATGTGGCTGGCAGGCTGAGCACTGCCCTGGGCTCTGAGCAGCACCCTGTACAGACAGAGGAGCATTTGAGGTTTATCTGCTGGCTGGTATTTACTCCGAAGTTGTCAGTCCCCTGTTAAGTGCAGTACAGTACGAAATGCCTCTTGTTAATAGCTTGTTATCAGGACTGGTGCAGCTATGTACAAGCATTATCTCCTTGATTCCATCTGTCTCAGGAAATGTGGTTGAGGGGAGAGTGAGGGCGGAGTTCAGTGGCTGCAGGAGTCCAGAAAAGAGACCTGGGCACCCCACAGCTACATCATGGCCATCTCTAATTCATTCTTGCTCAGTGGAGCACTTGGAAATGTCACTGGGGAGCTGCAGTGGCCATGATTGATCTTGTCTGCTGCATGCTGATGGAGGAGAGCAACTTCAGCAAGAGGAGACCTTGGCTCCTGAGCCTCCCCTTGAAGTGCAAGAATGAATTATGCAAACTAATCTGTCCCTTGGCTCCTCTGACAGCTGCTGCCTTCCCAGCACCTCCTGCCTTCACATCTTTCTTTATCTCTGAGCAGTTTTAGAGCCATTGAGGCTACATAATTTTTTAGTCTGTTGTCCGTGTGTGTCGCAGGATGCCTGTGGAGATGGGAGCAGCTCATCACCTGTTGTAGAATGTCCCCCCCACATAAAGATAAATTGCTAAACTAGCCTTGACCAGAGCCTCTGGGCTCCCAGGTTCATGAGGAAATCATAAACCATATTAAAATATAACCGGTTTTATCTGGCAGCCTTCTTTTGGCTCAGCTAATGGATGTATAAGGCTCCTGTGTTGGGGGCACACACACAGTCTGGGGATGGGTTGTTAGGTTCTCTGCATGTACTGATGCTGTCTCCAGTGGATGGAAAGAGGGAAAAGGGTGGAGAGAGAAGTGAGTGAATGGAGAAGGGTATCGGAACAAAAGTGCTTGGTTGGGTTTCTGTGTCCATGTCCTGTTGCAGACGAGATTTGGTCCTCACTTGTCCAAGCTAAACAGGTGTCCCCTCATGCCTGTGACTGCTGCTGCACTGCTTGCCCTGGCTGCTTGCTGGGATTTTGATCCCTGAGAGAGCTGGAAGCTGAGGCCAGCAGAGAGGAGGACAGGACGAACCAAATGGGAGCAGGATGGACATGTTGAAGAAGGTGGACACAGGACCCTCACAAAACTCATCCCTCAGCCACCTCTTTGCTATATCCCTCCTGTGCCTCTCACCACAGTGTGATGTGCCCAAGTCACAGGCTGCCAGCACAGCACAGGAGCCAGGGGAGCTGCCATTTCCCTAGCTGTCCTCTTGCCCTGCTGAAAGTCACATTTTATGGAGAAGTGAATTGGCAAATAGCCTGTCTCATTTTGATTCAAAAAGCTCCCAAAGTGGAGAACTGCAATGAAAGTGGCTGTTTTAATCTGTCACTTGCTGGCAGGTGGGGGAATGGGTTCACCCAGAGACAGGGAAGTCATCAGCTTTTGGGAGAATTAAAATAGGAAACCTTTTGTTTGTTTGTTTCAGATGTTGGGGAAAACACAACCTAAACATCTAAAATCTTACAGAAATGTCTCCTCTTGCTGCCTGTAAGGCAGAAGGAATATTTCCTTCCCCCTGCTCTTTGTCCATGCAGAGCAGGGGCATGCAGGACTCAGCTTTTATGCCAATATTGTCAGCCAGAAAATGTGCTTTAGTTATAAATCTTGAAAGTGATGCTGAGCTGGGAATGCTTCCAGTGATGGCAGCTCAGTGTAGAAATGGTTTTAAAGGACTGTTTCCCTCCTGCTCTCCCAGGAGCACTCATTTGCACATGCTGGCCCTGCTGTGTGCTCAGAGAGATTTGGGCAGGCAGTACCATCACACTTGACTGCTGGAGGTATAGCGTGGGAACACTGAACGTCGGACTTATGGTGAATTTTTACAGAATTAAGGTTGTTGAGACAGTTTTGCTTTTCTGCATGTGGGCACTTTTGTGCACAGGTAGGTCTCAGCACACTTCATGCAGTGCAGTGACTGCCAAGCCACTGAGAATACGGTGTGAAATTACCAGGGCACTTGCTTGAGGCAAGACAGCACTTGAGAAGGCCATGGGGGCAATGCTGTGTCTGCATGGTCATACTGCCCTGCTGCTGGGCAATCAAAGCATTAAATTCCTGCAAACCACTCGCATCAGGAATCTGTCAGCAAGTGGATGCTAACAGGTTAACCCTGATGAAATGGATTGAGGTCATCATTCTTCCAACCAGCTTTTATACAGTTTGCATTTTTGAGATACAGAGTTTTAATTTCTCCCTTTGCTTTCAGCTGTCTGGAGCACCAAGTCTTCAGCATGCAAGATAATGAAATCCAAGATTATTAGGTTTTGTGGTTTGCCACTGTTTGCAGAAGAAAATAATAACTAGCTTAAATACCTATTAGTCACCCATAGCTCTGCATGTGAGCATTGTGAGTTTAGAAAATAGATGCAATTTAGAAGGTATGGGTTTTTGGTTTTTTTTTTTTAATTTATGAAGAATCTCTTAAAAGTGCATTTGTGAAAAATCAGCTTTTAAGTATGGAAAACTTGATAAAGCTTGGCAGCTCTCACTGATTAAAAAGCCAGTGTTCAAACCCATTTCCAAAGTGCCAGCAGGAAACAGAAAATATTTCTGCCAGAGTTTAGAGCCTAGCTTAATCCTGAGCCCAGCTTCAGGAAACAGATGCAAAATGCTGTGTGTGGTTTTGTGGTATATTGTTGTCTAAGGCTGGTTTTCTGTCACTGGCCTGGGCAGGGAAGTTAAAACTGTTTGCATGGATCTTTTCCCTTCTTAGTGTTGTTTCATTTCACTTTAGAGATGAAAGCATCTTCCTGTGAGCTAGGGAACCCCAGAATTCTTCCCTGTGTCTGTGGGATTCCTGGCCAGTTTCTTCTGAAACTCTTTAGAGAGAGGGCATAAAATAACCACAGGGAGCTGGGAAGTCTCCTTCCTTGCTTTGCCTAGGAAAAAATCCCAGCAAAAAGGGCCATGCATCCATCAGGGAAGCCCTGACCCAAAAGCCTGAACCTGCTGGCCAGGTGTAAGGGGGAAGGCATAGGCTGGTGAAGAGGATGAACCTAGAAAAGAGGGAAGATCAATTTTTATTTGGCATCATCTCATTTCACTTGGTTAAGCTGCTTGGTTAAGCTGCTTTCACCACCATTTCATGGTCTGCAAGGGCCTCACAGAGATTTCGAAGTGTTGTTTCCAAATCCTTGCAGAGGGAAGGCTGGGGGGATGTCTCTTTTAGGTTTGTGCTTGCATTACAGACAGAAAAATAGGAAAGCAGAATTTGAGAATAGATTGGAGATGTCAGCAAGGGTCTATCCAGGACTCAGAGGTTTCCTTGCACAGCCCACATCACCAAGGCAGGGCTCAGAGGGACCCAGGCTCAGCCGTGGAAGGTACAGAGGGCTCAGTGAGAGAGCCCCAGCTGTGATGGGGTGAACTAGCCCTGCTGCCTGTGCCTGGGAAGCATCTTCCTTGGATAACCACGCTGGACCCCTTGTGGGGCTCACGGAGCAGTGTTTGCCACCAGGACTTCTCACTCCTTTGCAGCAGCAGAGCAGGGAAAGGCTTCTTCTGTTGCAAACCAGGGCACTCAACCCATGGCATGCTGCGAGCATGCTGCAGTGCCTGCATCAGCCTGGAAATATCCCAGGGAGGTGACAGACCCTGCTCACTAAGCCCTTTCTTGCAAGGAGAAATGGTGCAGGTCTCTCCACTGCTAATAAAATTCCACTCAAAGAGGCAGAAGGGAGCTGAGCAGGTATTCCCACTGCAGGAGCTGAAAGCCCCTTGCAGCCTTCCCCATTGGTGAGGGGAGCATGGCAGAGAAGGACAAGCACCTCTTTGTGCTCTTTGTCCTCACCAGGAGCACCAGTGCAGCATGCAGGGCTCTAGGGATGAGCTGTGTTGAAAATTGGGGTGAATGCGATTTCAGATTGCTGATCCAATCTAGCACTGGGCTGGGGAGAAAGAGATGCCCTTGCTACTCAAGTCTAGGGAAAGTTGCAACTAATGAGTATTGATCAAAGGAGAAAGAGATCTGTGGGCATAAACTTATGTGCAAGCTGGAAAGAAGTATGTTCCCTAAAAGAGGAATAGTGTGAATAATCAGGCTTTGAGATGAATGCTAATCAGCATTGCATCTTGCCTCTGGATCTTCAAACACGGTGTTTATTCTCAGAATATAAAAATTTCCCTGATGAGAAGTTAGACAACTTCAAGAGGTTCGTGTTTGAAAAATTCAGCTTGGTGGGCACTGGTTTCAGATCTTTCTGATTGTGTGGAGTTCAGTCTGTCCAGAAGCCAGCCCAGCCCCTGGGTCTCTGAGGAAAGCAAAAACATCAATTTCTTCCCTGATTTATTGAGAGACCAACAGAGAAATGTATTAATCAAATATATATTAATCAAAGGCTACCCAGGACAGCTTTCAATCAGGTCTAAAGGCACTGACTTCTTCGTTGTGAGAGCTATGACACAAACATTTTCCCATCAGGAAATATTTTATCAAAGATTAAAGCTCAGATATTTTTTATGTGGAGAAGTATTTTCTGCAAATGGCATCTTGGTTTTAGTAGTCCATGATCTTATCCTGCATTGGATACAGGAGCTCAGCCATAGGAGAAGAATGGATTTATAGGCACTTGAGTTGAACATTTGACAGCTGTAGGTCCAAGCAGGTTATTGATTAATCAATAACCGGTATCCATCCCAGCTTTTCACTGCACTAGTGATTTCTAGTTTAAAGGAGTCTCAGATAGATTCACCTTTTATTATGTGCTCTGAGAGCCTGGAAAGTGTGCACATGCATGCATCTATACAGAAACCCATGTGAGCATCCTGTCCTTGCTTGGGGGTGGGCCTTGCTTTGACCAAAGACCTCTTGAGGTCCCTGCTCACCTGTGGGCCCTCCTACAACTCTGTATTTCTGTCCAGGCTTCAACAGAGGATATTTGTGCTTCTGTGAATGCTGTGTGTCCATATATGCATGTATATGATGCTCACTACAGCAAAGCAAGCTGAATGAAGTCACAAAGAAGCACGAATAAAAACTGCGCCTTGCTAATAAAAATATTATTTAAAAAAAAAGCAACAACAATATATAAGGCAGAGGTTTGTTTGTTCCTCTTAGGAATATGTGTTCTGGTATTACAGTACTTATTTTGGAAATTTCATGACAGTGATTTCATCCTTTGTTGCCACATGTGGCTCAGTACATTTTTACCATGGTTGCCAAGTAACAATCACTAAGCATTTGTGTCTAGATCAGTAGAGGCAAGTGGAGGAAATGGATGAAATCTATTTTCAGAGGCATAATCATCAGTGACTCTTTGTAGGTTAATGGTTAAGTTCACTCAGCAGGGACAGTGTTTTGAAGGCCTTGGGATTTACAAATAGGAAAACAAAATGCAAAGAGACTAAAGAGGGTTTTTTTTTATCATTATTATTATTATTATTCTCTCAGAGCAGAATGGCTTATGAGTGATTAAGAAGGCATTAACTATGTTGGACGTCAAGTCCCACATGCAACAGGAGCTCTGTAATCTCCTCCTTGGGGCCACCCTGCAACCTGCTTGCTTCCTCTCATGTTTACTGTGCCAAAACCTCCAGCACCACAGACCCCACTCTGCCTTTGTTCTGCTCCTGGGGCAGCTCACAACTGGTGCAGGTGGAGGAAAGGTTTTCTTTTGGAGCAATGGGGGTAAGACAGCGAGGGAAGCCAGAATATCTGGATAACTGTGGCACAGCAGAGGCTCTGCTCTCTGCTCCCTGCTCTCTGCTCTCTCCTCTCTGCTCTCCACTTGGCCAGCCTGGGCCAGCTCCTGGCATGTCCCCAGGCTCAGCTGCATGACAGCACCTGCATTGGCAGGGCTGGAGCTATCACACAACTCCCCTTCCTTTTTCTCCCAAGAAGGAAACATGAACCCTGGAAAAAGAGCCAGGTGTTAATTACATTTCATTGTTCTTTCTGTGGAGGGCCAGCGTGTGGGATGTACCTGGAGAGACGGTATGGCTTCCATAATTCTGTCTCCATCAGGTGTGCACTCAGAGGAAATAAACTTAAGCGAGAGAAGCACCTGGGAACATTTCCAGGAGCCCTCTGTGACCGAACTGGGTTTATCTTGGCAGATAAGACTCAGGGATGAGCCAAGGAGGCATCATCACTTACTGCTGACTCTGGCATAATTCAGCATCCCCTCCTGGAAGAGGAGTGAGGGTTGCCCTACAGCCCCTGCTGTGACAGAGTGAGGAGGGAGGGCAGGAGAAATGCCAGGGAGTAGGGGTAACCTCAGCTTGGGGTGCTCGGTGGTAAACACACTGGGGAAGGGAGTACAGAGAGGGGCTCCCCTTCCCTATCATTCCTGCTTCTTATGGAATGGTACCTGGCAAGTGGCACTCCTCTGTGCATGGATTGCAGGGATAACAAACCAACATTTTACTCAGGGGGATGAGCACTCTGTAAGATGACTGATCTGCTCACTCAGGGAAAATCATGCCTGGTTTTGTCAAGGTCTGAGACACCCACAGGTGCTGCTTGCTGCCCACAGGCCTGATGCACCAGCAGCCTTTGCTTTTGACATGGAATGAAGAGTCAAATGGCATGGGTGTGTTTGGCAGGAACAGGCTGTGAGGAAGGACTTGGAAGCACTGCCACACCTGGCACTGGCAGCACATTTCCCTCCGGTTTCACAGGGGCATGAAATTCCTGCCTGGTGTCCCCAAACCTTCCACACACAATTCCCACCTGAAAGCCAGGTTGTCAGCAGACAGGAGTGGGGGAGAAAAAGGGACTTGCTAAGTGTTTTTGCAGATGCCCTGGAGATGGCAAGCATGAAGGGCATCCATCTCACACACATTCTCCCCATGGCAGGAAGGAGTGGTTCCTGTTTAATTGTAGGATGCAGGATCACTGTTCCACACTGCTGAACAGGCTGGAAACCAAGCAGGGCCAGACCAAAATGTGCCAGAGCAGAACTGCTGGCACTCTCCCACCCAGGCCCTCCCCCTTGTGAAAGAGCAGTATTTTTAGAGGATTGGTCATATCACAGAGTTCAGTTCATGCCTGTTGACTGGGGTTGCTGAGTCCATCTGCAATTCCTAAGTGATGTAAGAGAGTTGGAGCTGGAAACCGCCAGGACAAGTTGTGCAACACAAATGGGAGTCCCAGAGTTTGCCTTGGATGTGAGGAAAGGCCTCGGAGTGCTGTTATTTGGGTCAGAGGGCCAAACAGTTTTTGTGATCTGCTGGTCTGTTAGACTGGTGTGTGGTTTAGTGAGGATATAAGGACAGCTGGATTTAGGACTGGGGGTTGCTTTCGTACAAGTGAGATTTTTCAGTCATTTTGAGGATCTTGAGAGCGTGTTCATAGGAGTGTTGCGGCCCCTATGTTATTACAAGCATGGAAAGTAAGATTGTAAATGAATCAACTAAATGCATAAGTGTTTAGCTTATGCAATACCAATTTTGCATAAGCGCAATATTAATGCAAATGCAACATAAATATTGCGTTCAGCTTATGCAATACTAATAGCATAAGGTATATTAAATGGATCCTAAGACATAAGGAAATGCATAATTTTTAATAAAAGAGACATCGATGTATTTTGGGTCATAAATACCATATTTGAGAAAATGAGTCTCTGGTGATCTCCCATCCTTCAGCATCTTTTTCCTCCAGGGCAAGAAGGTCTTGAGGATGGGAGGGGTAACAGAGCCAGTTCACCCTTTAGTGTCACCCTTTAGTGAGGGCATTGTCACTTGTAGTGCCAAAACCCCCAGAGCTGGGGGCCACCACTACCAGGCAGAACCAGAGCTTTCTCTGTGTGCAGCCCACTGGTGACCACAGACATGAGCCAAATGAGACCAGATGTGTCCAGGGGTGAGGCGTGGGCTGTGTCTTACTGCTGCTTGGGGAGTTACAGTCAACTCCAACTGCAGCTGCAAAGTTAGGTGCAGAAAATGCTTAGCGCTCAGATCTGCACAACAGGGCCCTGTCTGTTCTGCAGGAAATACATACTTGTCATAAATTAACATCTTGTACCTTCTGAACAAAAAAAAAAAAAATTTAAAACCAAACACCAACCCTGCTGAATTCAAGAGGAAGAAACTCTCTCCTTCCACTTATAAAATCCAGTAGTTAGAGCAGCTCCCAGTCCAGCAGGAATATAAGTTCACACTAAAGAGTTTCAGGGTTGGGTTGAGTGTGGTTTTTTTTCAAGTAGATTTTGACACCTAGATCCAAACTTAATTGTCCTCTTCTAAAGAACTGAGATTTGGGAAAAACTAGAGGCAGATCACTAATAATTGCCTATGCCTTTAAAAACCCTGCCTTCCTCTGAGAATCACAAGTGGGGGGAAAAGCACATGGTCTCTTCTTCACATCTTCATCTGACTGCATTTCATGGAGCAGGAGAGATAAGGAGCCCTGTAGAACCTTTGCTTTTTAAACATGGGCTCAGTGCTGGATTTCACACCTCACAATCAGAGAGTTTCTGCCTGTGCAGTGCCTTACCTATTTGGGAAGAGGTACATGGCATTCCTGCCTAGTGTGCCAGCACTCAGCCCTGAAGGTGTTGAGAGAAAGGCAGCTGGAGCTGGAGCTGTTTGGCTGGACCCAGCAGGACATCACTTTTCCAGCATGTTTCAGGCAGATATGGACATCTTGATGTGCCAGCAGCCCTTCCCATGCCACCAGCTGCCTGGGACATTTTACTTGGCACCTGTTCAGGCAAATCCAATGTGGCCATTCCATTCCTGCCTCACAGCCACTTTAGTCCCATTGGATCTTCTGTCTGGTGAGTTTTTTTGGTGCAGGAGCCCAAACAGCTGCTGCTTGCAGAGGTGCGTTTTGTCAATTTTTTCAGCCAAAGGAACCTGAGAAGCAGTGCGTGTTTGTTAAATCGGCAAAGTACCCAAGGCTCAGATGAGATGCCACCAGTGTGTCCGGGTGGTTTTGCATCCCACTGAGCCTGACAGCGCCACTGCTCCAAGGCAGCTCCTGAGGAACCACTCCACTAGTGTTTGGAGACACCCACTCAGTCATGGGGATGGAAACACAGCCCAAAGCGGGCATGACATGGGGAGAGGTGGCAGATCAGCACCATGGGGAGACTGGGGATGAGTAACAGAGACAGGAATGCTCATGTCAAACCCCTCTCTGAGTCAAATCAGGCTGAGAGTGTTCACAGGCAGACGCTGTAGGGCAGTGCATGGTCAGACTCTTTTTGGAAGCTAAAAATAGCTGCAGAGTGGAGTCAGTCCTTTGTTAATCTGGGCTTGTTAAGGCCAGACATCCTGATCCAGTTCAATACTTTTGTTAAAAAGGCTGCATTTGCAGTGCTGCTGGACTGGCCCATTGCCAACTAGGGTGACACTGGCCACTTGGCACTGGGCCAGCTTGACTGGGTGACTCCAGCATCCTCCTCCAAAGGCTGCAACGAAATGTTGGCCTGGCTCATTCTCCTGAGACCTCATACAGTTGGTCACAAGCAGAGTTGGGATTTCTCTGCTGGATGTCTCAGCCCCAGGCTCACGAACATCTGCATCTGTTCCCAGAATTCTGCTGGCAGGCCAGAGCTTTCTAATGTCTAATAAGAACACTATGCCAAAATGCATTTTTGAACATGACTAAGAAGTCCAGGCCATCATGGACATCCCAAGGAGAGCAAAATGCAGGAAAACCAGTGTGCATTGGTGATCCACTGTGTTTGGCTTCATAGTAGCCTGAATATTTTTCCCTGGGCATTCTGAGCTGTCTGGTGATGGAGGGGGCTGCTGAGAGCAAATCCATTGGTTCTGGAAGCACTGGGATGAGTCCTGTGCCTCTTTTCCTAGATGAAATTGTCACTGCAAGGGAGAGGGAACCAGAGGAGTGTGGATGGGCAGGGCAGCATGTCCTGGTGTCTTCAGGGTTGTTTGGCTTGCCTAGGAAAAGCCCAGGCCATCCAAGTGGCAATTTATGTTATTTCTGATGCTGGGACAGAAGGTCACTGGCTCAAAGTTGGGAAAGAGATTACTTTGTTGGCCCACAGTCAGCTGATTAAAACCAGATTTTTCCATACATTTGGGTAGTGATTAGTGATGAAATGCAAATTTCATGCAAATTGGTGCAAATGGCTGGTATGCACAGCCATCTCCAAAGTCAGTCATTTTCCTTTCCTCTGAGGCATTTGAGGACATTTAATGTTCGCATGGAAGAGCTGGACAAACCCACTTGTGATCCAAGCATGTAGCTGAAGCAAGCAGCATGGAGACGGTGGGAAATCAACTGGTACCTGAATGCACTCACCAAATTTAGGTGGCACCTAGTTTGGGTGCATCGACACACGGATTTTGTGCAAAGATCTTTATTAAATAGATACAAACAGCTCAAACAAGCCTTGCACATCCCTCATTTCCCAGCCTTCTTTCTCTTGTTTGCTAGGGCCTTCCTGCAATTCTGTCAAAAGCAAAAAATTTCCCAAACCCTTGCCACAAAGAACAGTCACAAATATATATGCACAAAAATATGTGCATATTTTAAACTTGACTTCTGTTTTCCTTTGGCTTGCTTTCCTTGGCATTGCTTCAGTCTGAAATGCAGTGAGGCCAAGTTTCCTCACTTCCAGGCAGCTTTGTGGGGACACCAGGGCCAAGAGAAATAAATAAATAATGGCTCACAGAATGGAATATTATATTTAGTAAGGTTGATGGGTTGTCCTGAAACCTGATTGTGAAAACTTTAAAAAGTGTCTGTTTCCTGTAGCTATCAACATGCTAGAAAAGGGGAAGCCCTACAGGCTTGTCAAATGTTTCCCAATGGCTCCAGCTTTCGCAGCTGGTCCTGATTTGCCTGGATATTGCTCATTTTTCCAGAGCCCTGGAATGGAAATCCTGGCTCCCCTGGCACCAGTGTATCTCTGTGGTGTGCTGGTAGGTGAAGGGTGCCAGCCCAAAAATTGTTCATCCTGATTAGCTCTTGGCTTTCCATGCAGTTTGAGAAAACTGAGGCTGGAATGATCAATAATAGAGCAGACAGAGGAGGTCTAATATAGGACAAAATTCATGGTGTAAATAAGTCCCATCACGTCAGCAAATGGGTTTGTGCTTCTTGTGGCATTGCCCTTCTCCACACACCATGTTCACAGGGTTTGAGTGCACTGGAAAACAAACCCTTACCTGTGCCTGGCTGGTGGTCACAAATTGCGGAAGAGAAATGGGACTGCTCCAGCCCTAAAAAGGCAAAAGCAACCCAAGCCAGCAAGGGGGTGCAAGTGCTGGGGCTGAGTGCCTCCAGGCTGTGCCTGTGCCTTTAAATATATATGGCCCTACTATTTGTGGGACACAAATAGGGTGTGTACCAGGGAAGTGTGTAACTGGCTCTGCCTCTTGGCAAACACAGAGAGATCGCTGCCTGTATCCAGATCTTCTGTGAATCAGGCGTACATCTCACCGTCTTCAGCTTTCAAACCAGCCCCCCTCTGATGTTTTTCGTGGCACAACTGTTTCAGGTGGGAAAAAATGGCATTTTCTGTCCCCCTGGAAAAGCTGTGGTGCACCCCTTGCCCATTGAGTGGTGCAGGGTTCTCTGCTGGAAATCATTTTTGTTCACTGCTTTTCTGGCAGGCACCATTGCACGCAAGTCATTGTCCACTTGGAATGTACCTTGGGCATTTCTATCTGGGTTTCTGGGAGCTGGGAAACATGTTTTTCTGCCTATTTCTAGGATTTTGATGTGCAGCTGTTTATTTGAGATGCAGAAATTGAAATATCTTCACAAGTCGCTCTGGAATTTTCCTCCAAAGATCAGTGAAAGCAATCGTTAATATGGGACATCATTTATAGCTCTGTGCAGAATAATCCTCCAGGCTCCCTGGCAGCCGTGAATTGGAAAACAATAAAGACCATTGCTAGAGGGCTCTTTTTTAAAAAAAAAAACATAATAATTTTTTTTTTAAAAAAAACCCCCACCCCAAATATGTTCTTTGATGCATTGTCTAGCTCTCAGAAAAGGAGGCAGCAAATTGCAAAATCTCTCTCAGAAAATGCATGCAGCACCATTCCAAGTTCTTAAGGTTTCGGGGTTTGTTTTTTTTCCCATGCCCTGATATCTTCCCTGAGTAGTGCCAATAAAATTAGAGACTTTTGCTAATGTGCTCTGTGAAGGTTCCTCTGGGGGAACAGCAGCCGTGAACAAATGTTCACTTCCAGGGACAAAGTTCCCCTGCTTGCTGCTGAGATTTTCCCAAAATTTTCATTTTGTAATGCAGTCAAAACATGCTGCAGGTTGAAGCAGGGGAAATCTGCCTGGATTGTGCAGGCTCACAGACCTCTCTCCAGCTTTGGTCGGGATCCCCATTCATTTTGCTGCACATGATGGTACCATAGGCTGTCCTTGGGTGCTCTTTCAGCTTCTGGCCCATGACATTCATGCACATGACCTGAAATCCTCACTCACCATGCTTGAGCCCTGCTAAGGTTAGGGTTTAATTTAACCTAAATAGCATTAAAATATGAACACGGGTGAGAAAATAAAACTTAACTGTGTGTGGCTACTAGAGGATCCCTACCTGATTGTAGTAAATAAAAATGCTCACGGTCAGTTGGACATCCTGACATTCAATGGAAAACTAGATATCATGATGAGATGATGTGAATTGACGTGATGAATGACACCAGAGGAGCTGCACTGCAGAGCATTTGGAAGGGCACTTCAGCCTGTCTTTGAATGGAGTCTCCAGCTGAGATTTAATTCTCTTCTTTGAAAGCATTAATAGCCCCACAACAGCACTTTGTCCATGCTTGAAGGAAAAGCAAATAAGTGTCAGAGACGAAGAGGGGCAAGATACAAAAGGAAGCCTGTATTTCCTGGCTGGTTGTCTTGGTCAATTTGGTTTCCTCTTACTACCCTTTACTACAGTTTCCTTGAATCCTGACAGTGTCCTCAGAGCACTTCCTAAAGGCTACTTCTATAATACTGCAGTTGTGAGGCTTTCTGGAGCCAAAGGCAACTCATGCTGGCTTTGCTTTTATCTCTCTCTCTCCCCACCTCCCCAGCTTTGCACTGGGAGGACTTTCTGGGAAACCATTTTCCCTTGGCCTCCCTCCTGCCTTCTTTACACTCAACAGCTCCTAAACCATCCCAGTGGTTCCCACACTAGGGAAAAACTCCCGAGTACAATACCGAGATGTGTTTCCACTTCTTTGTGCTTTAAATGCTTCTGAGTCTTCTGGTATTAAATTCAGGAGCAGCAGAGTTTTTTTGGTAGCATCACTCCACCTGCAGCCAGAGAACACAGCACAAGGAGCAGGTTCTACCTACCCAGTGAAGCTCTTTAGATAGAGTTAAACTCTAGCTTTCCCCAGCAGCCCTGCCTCACTAAGTCAGGCTCAGGATCAGGATGGGCAGAAAAGGAGAATTATCCCCTGCAAATTCCAGGCTGAGTATGAAGGAGCAAATGTCTGTGTACCAGCAAGCTTCATCATTTACCTACACCAGCTGGTAAAGAGGGCTACCAAAAATACTGCAGAGAGCCTTCACCCTTGCAGCAAGGATGCAAGGTCTGTGATGCAGAGGCCATGCGCCTGGAGACATTCCTAGTTCAGAGGCCAGCAGTAAAGGAAGAGGGGAGGCGTGGCTGTGGAATTTCTCAAACTCCGTGGCTGCCCCTGCCATGGGTACCCAGGGCAGCCAGCTTTCCTGTTGCTGTCAGTGCTCCCAGCTCCCCAGCAGCTCCCAGGCACTGGAAAAGCCCTGCTGAGGCTACAGCCTGTGCAAGAGCAGGTTTGGCACTAGGAAAGAATGGAGCATTTTCAGAGCAGATTAAATCTTCCAAGACTTTGAGCTGCCAGTTTGAAGAAGCCTACGCATTTTGCAAGTTTTTAGAGTCTTAGGACTTGGTCTAATTTAAGCAAATTGGCACATCCTGAGCACTAGACAGAGATCCTTCTGCTAAGTTTCATCCTCTGCAGAAAAGCATAAGGAAGAGAGAATTACTCAATGTAGTGTTTGGGGAAAAAATGTTTGTATGGGCAGAGCAGCATTATTTTTTTTTCCCCATAGCTGAGACAGTGAGGTTTCTCATTACTCTCTCAGCAGTGGCTACTCTACATGGAAGGTTTCATTCTGAATGGCTAAAGTCTGGCAAAGCACCAAGCAGCTGAGACAGACTCTAAAATAGCGGAAAGTCGTGGGCAAGCTGAACAACAGGCACTGCCTTTAACTCACAGCCCTGACTGCATCAGGCATCCGGATGAGCATGTGTAAGATATGAGGATCTGCTGGAGAAACAGCATCTGGGAAGTTTTCCCTCTCCTTGTCTTAACTGTGGATTGCAGAGGGATGGAAATCAGCTTACAGGCTCTGGGGTTTGTGTGGGAATTGCCACTAACATCTGCAGTTCCCAGCACAAGAGAAATGTGCAGCTGGACCTGAGGCAGCCCATGTGCAGCCCTGGTGTGAGGTGGGACTGGAGAAAGCCCTGTCTTCATGTGCAATCTGGTCGTGCTTGTCTTCTGACCTTTAATGGTGGATCTTGATGATCTTAGATGTCTTTTCCAACCTAAATGATTCTGTGATCCTATGACTGTCACAGGAGCAAACTGAGCACGTGTGTGCAAACTGAGCATGGGGGTCTGCAGTAGGATTTTTCCATCCTGTATTCCATATATCTGCCAGCCCTCTGGTCTTATAGACAGTCATTGGAGCTGCTGAGCTGGCCACAAAGGGTAGAATTTTTAGCCCCACACACAGCTGGATTTAGTTTCCTCCCACAGGGAGATCTCCTCTGAGAACCTGAATACACAGGTCCAGGCTGAGGCCATTGAGTGCTGTGCCCTGCTGCCACAATTGCCATAAATGGGGCTGGCACATGGCTGAAACCTCTGTGGGCAGGGACTTTTCTGTATTGCCATTTTTAAAAGCTCTCTCATTTTCACCCAGGTGCATGAACCAAAATATGGACATTTTCCCCTGGGAAGAGAGGAAGAGCTGCTGGCCAAGGCTGAGCCCATCACAGGCACCCTGCCCAGCAAAGCCATCACAAAGCATTCAAGTGCTCTTCCACTCTCACACTTCTCTTGGCCACTTGGTTCCTCTTATTTTAGCTTTGTTTGAACAATCTCCTTGGTAACTGGAGACAGAAGCAGGATTTTTTCATGCTCCTCATCAGATTGGTTTCCTGCCTATCTCGGCACTGGGAGAGATCCTTGGCAAACTTATGTTTGCTTTTGTGCTCCCACCACAGGCTTTAAACCCATGGATCACTGGGGACTTCAGGATACCTGGTGTCTCTTTCAAAGGGTTTTTGTGCACAAAGTTTCAGCTGAGAGGGATGTATTTCACGACTTAATTTATTTGCCAGTAAACAGGTGGTGTGTCAGTCACAATGTGAGTGGTGACTCTTGAAGCTGCCTGCGTACTCCTGACTTCCAGAGTGTCCAGCAACCTAGAATCTTCACTGGAATGGCCCCTGTCAGGATGCTGCAGCCACTAGAATGGCAAAACCCTTCAGCAGGGGCTGAAGAGAATGGCTCCTTTCTGTGGCAGCACCCTTCACCCAGGTCCCACAGCCCTGCACATCTTCTAGCACCTGCCTGAGGACATTGGGGTCCTTCAGTCTTTTTGGAACAGTTTCTGTGGGGGTAAGGGCATGAATCCCTGGCAATTCCTAAAAACCTGGAGGTGTTTGAAAGGACAAGGGAAAAATCCCATTTCAACTGACACACTTTTTTCATCTGTCCTCTGGAGATGGAACTCATTGAAAAGGAAGAGAGGGGAGAAAAAAACAACAAACCTAACAACTACCAAGCTGTCTGAAGATTTGCTGGGCTGGAGGCAAAGAAGCCCCACTGCTTGCACTCAACCCTAGTACATGCTTTTCCTTGGCCAGAGCCATCCCCAAAGGATGAAAATAGCAGTGTGAATACACAAAGCAGCACCTTTAGTGCAGACCTGAAATTTTGTGGTCATCTCTTGACCTAATGGTCCAAACAGTGTCCCTTCTTAAGGCATCATTGTCCCAGAAGCAGCCCCTCTCTGGGAGTGGCTGAATACTTTATGAAGCATGGTCTGAGCTTGCTGGCCTTATCCCTGGATAGAAAGGACAAGAATGCAGGATCTGCATCACCTCCCTCGCAAGGCTTGCCTTGTGGCATAGTGACAGCTTGGCAAGGCACCAGGCTGTAGCTCTCAGCTTGGGTGAAGGTCTTCAGAAATGAGCATCCCTGATGTTTCAATCGTATATAATGACAGCATTTCATGTGCTGGTACCCAGACACTTCACATCTTTTTTACCATCAGGTAACTTCTGATACTGTCCCAGCATGGAGGACTTGCCAAAGGGAGTCTGGACCAGGAGTGAGCTCTGCATCCAGTCACTTAAATTGCTAAAATGTGAGCATTCCACTTGAGCCTCCCTAGAACCCTGACAGAGGATAATTTACAACTTCTAATAAAAGTTCAGTGTGAGTCTACTGTCCAAGTCTTGAAATCAGTCTCTTGCATCCTTCAGTGGGCAAGGGATGATGAAAGTAGTGATGCCCAAGTGTTTATTTCAGCCACACTATCAGGAGGCTTTGATCCTGCTGCTGGGTCACCACGCCAAGAATTTTGGAGGAGTGTCTGGGGCCAGCCATCAAATAAGAAGAGTCAGATGCATGCCTGGCTGAGCAGGGAGCTAAAACGACTGTGGATGATGCTCTTGAAAGCAGACCTGCACATTCTGTATTGATGTTTGCCCTTTGAATTTTTGTGGCATGCCCTCCGCTGCCACTGAGCGTTCCATGTCTTCTTCTTTTCCTACATACAGCTGCTTTTCCAGCAGCAGAGCTGGCTGGCAGTAGCCCTGACAGAGTGACAGGGCACAAGCAAGACTCCTTGTCAAGTGTCTTCCCAAATAAGAAGGGAAATTCTCCCTCACCCTGAAACCCAGGCAAGTAGGAATTGAAATGTGCCTTTCCTGGGAGGAAAACCCTGCCAGGATTGATACAAAGTCTTGCTGTAGTGGCAGTGCTGGAGCAGTTCATGCACAGCACATATATTTTGGGCTTCCTTGAATCCTGATTCCTGATGCTGAAGCCATGCTATTAGACATTGACCTATTATTTCTGGTGGTCCCCACTGTTTTGTTTAGTCAGGTTTAACTCCGAACAGTCTGCTAAATGATTTACAGAACTGCAGAAATGCCTTTTTTTCCTGGCAGTTGCACGTTGAAATTAATTTTGTGGAGGCCAAAAGCCATTTAAATAAGATTAATGTCTTCTGTTTGAGGAGCATTGTCACAGCTACTATCCAGGTGCACATGAGGAAGAGCTACTCATATCTGTTTGAAAGGTGAGAGCAATTATTATCATGAGGGGGAACCTGGCTGCAAAGAAAAGCTGGATGTGTATTTGGGTGCAAGAAGCAACTGTGTGCCAAGTTTCTGTCCCCTTATTTACCTGCCTGCAGTATCCACAGACCTGACTGCCCAGCCAGGTCAAGAGAAAATCCCAGAAAGGTAGGCTGGGGGGAATGCCAGATTTTGGCTCTTAACCCTGTGGGCTTAGAAGCAGGATTTGCAGGGTTTTATACTGAGCAAGGATGTTGGGCTGAGCCCTGGGCAGTCAATCCTTTGCTTGCAGCACAGGCTGGATTTGTCAGGACTAATGCAGTTTTCAGCTGGCATGGGCAGGGCTGTGCACAGCCAGGGGAGAAGTTATTTCTACTCTGTCAGCTTTCCTAGACACCTTAAGTAATTGCTGCTGGGGGTGGTTTTGATCAAATTCACATCAAATATGTTTTCCCTGCTAGTCATCAGTGGTATTGCACTCTTTGTGCAAGCTGTCCTTGGAGCTGCAGACACTGATGATGATGGGTCTCTCCTGTTTGATCCCTCAGGGATCCTGCTTCCAGCAGGCATTCTGGGAGCTTTAAGGACTGTGGGTTATAATCATTAGACATGCATGGCAATGAGATTGGGAAAAAACAAGAAAACAGTTTTGTCCTGGTGTCACCACATCCAGAGCCATGGAAGAGAATGCCACAGCTGGAGGTGTGGAAACATTTAAGCATGACCAAAGGCTCAGGCACTGGTTTGGGGCAGATCAAGGGAGTGGCATTCATCTTCGCCCAGCTGGTCCCTTGCAAGATGTGGCAGATGGATGAAGAAGTGCATTAGTCAGAGCACAGAATTCACAGTCACATCAGAGCAAACATTGAGGATTCGCCAGAAAAACATTTCTGATCTGACAAATCCTTCTCAATATGATCTTCCTAGGAGGAGAATCAAGCAGCATTCAGTCTGGCATGTGAAATCATCTTACCTGGCAATCGTTGCTCCTAAAAAGTATTTTCTGAGACACTGAGCATCAGCTGTGCCTGTCATCTCCCAGCTATTTGAGCAGCAACAGCCCTCAGTCTTCCTGTCTCTGCAGACCACCTCTCATGCCTTGTGTTTCTGCAAGGTCAAGGAAGAGCAAGCAGGCTGCATCTTTTTCCAGGATTTTCCCAGTAGTGATGTTCTGGAGCAGGACAGTGTTATATATTTGAGCCATATGTTGTCATTTAAACTCAGCACATCCTGAGGCCAGGGAAGCAGTAGTTTTACGCAGACATGGAAGTGAAAACACAGCCCTGTGGTCTGAGTCATTCAGGACACCTTGGGGAAAGAGATGGAGGGCATACAAGAAAATGAGAGCAGCCAGGTGAATTTTGGCTCCAGAGGTGGGGGGAAGGTATAGAGGGACCAACATTTCCACTTCCCCCTCCCCTTGTTAGCAGTGTCCAGGCTCCATCAGTTTTGGGAGGCATTGGGCTGTGAAACCCCATGCAGACCTGGGCAGCTGGACCAGCAAACCAAGCTGCCACATCAGATCAGCTCACATCCATACTTCCCAAAGCATGTGTCATGCTTTGTTTCAGGCAGGTTTTCCTTTTCACTCCCTGTCATGTTTGCAGTGCGCTGCAGGCAAAATTTTCATTAAGTACATACATTTCATGTCAGCAAGGCTTGGTTTGGCAAAGGATCCTGCATGGGTGACTCATGGGACATCTTACACAGATGGGAACCCTTTAGCAGGGACAGCAACCCTGATGAACCCTCTCCTCTGTCAAAGACCACTGTTGGACAGCTAAAAGCATGTGTGGCACAAAGTCTTTCACATAATCTGGCCCATTTTTGCTCCTCTTCTGTCCGTCAGGAAGGTTTGTCCCTGCACTGGCTGAGCAGGTGTCACGTTGCCCTCACCTGTGTCCCCCACCACACACACACGCCCTGTGGCTGGGACAAACACCTCCACCATGGACCTGGCTGTCTCTCTGTACATGAGCCTGCCACCTCCTCACCATAATGTGCAATTTTGTTGTCAACTGGTGGAAGAAAAGCCCCATCACCTCCTTTTCCTTCCCAGTAATAAGCAACTTCCTTCCTCGAGTATCTGTCAGGAATTTGAGCAGGAAAGCTGCTCTTGGTGGTTGGTTCCAACCATGCCCAGGTGTCTGGTCCAGGCTCCTGGGTGTGACTGAGGCCCATTTATGTGGCCCTGCCCTCTGGCTCAAGTGGTGCCCAGCTGTGATGATGATTTGGGAGTTTTCTTTCCCCAAGCCCCTCTTGGCAAGCACTGCCCAGTGACCACACAAACTGTGCGAGGCTGGGAGCTTCCCAAGCCACGTGCCCATCTCTCATGGCAAGCTCTAACTTCAGCTAATTAAGTGACTGGCTGACAGGCAGACATATGAGAAATCAATGTGGCAGGTTTCTGTGGGAGTCTGAGAGCACATGCTAGGACAGGCAGCATCGATGGATGAGGCTTTGCAATGTCATCTCCAGAACATGTGTCCCTCATGGCTATTCCCTCACTGTAATTGATGGCCCTCTGGGTGGGAAGTGCTGGTCTGTTCATCAGGGCTGCCAGCACCAGGCTTAGGCAGCACAACCCACTCCTGACTGCCCAGCCTGGTTGTTGTAGCTGTGAATCTGCAGTTGAGCAGCCTCCAAGCTGCTCCTGTGGCTCTCCTGGGTGATCAGTGGAAGCTGAATGGGTGACAAGCTGTAGAAGTGCATCATTCCCTCTGTTGATTCAGGAACAAGTGTCTGTGCAGACAGCAATAGCATGCCATATTCTCATGGGCAAGGTTGTTGCTGACTGCTCTAACAGCTAGTTTTGTATTCAGAGGTTATCGTTTTCCTGGCCCACTGGAGACACCATTACTGACTGTGTGCAGAATTTCCTGGCTATTCCAGCTCTGGCATGACTGTGGTTCTGAAAAAGAGCTGAGGAAGTGAGCACTGGACTTGTGACACCTCTGCTCCTGGGGATCTGGCCCTGTCAAGAAGTGCCCTGGATGATGTCCCCTGTTCTCCAGCATGTCCTGCCTGAATCTTTCCAGAGCTGGCTGCTGATGCCCTCCAGGGTCCCATGGTCCTTGCAATGCTGGTTGCTTGTCTGAGCCAGGAGAGGGATTTCTGCCATTTCATGGAACTGCAGAGCATATTTGGGATGGTAGGATTTTTGCAAATATGCTCAGGATTTCCACAGGTGTGTCATGACTGTGCAGATATTCAGGTTCAAAACGAATGCAAAGGTCCATGGAGACCCTCATCAATCACTTCTGATGCCATTTGATACCCTGAGGGAAAAGGCCAGTGCAGACAGGAGAGCTGGGAGTCCCAGATCCTTCTTACAACTTTGCCCCATGCTGCACTCATCTTCTCTCCTGTGGTCAGAAAAATACTCATAGAGAAATATTTCACTGTTGATCTCTGTCCTGCTCCTGTCACCCTGTGCCAGACTGTTCTAGCTCATTCCATATGAACCTGTTCCTGCACACCGATGGGATTGCTCTCAAGGTGCCTTGCCCAGCTGGCATTTTGCTCTAAGCTTTGCTTCTCTTCTTGTCCTGCTTTTGCCATTGTACATTGGTGTAGCAGTTCTTCCTTAGAGCATCACCAGCCAAGAGGGCTTTTCTAGGGGCCGTTATCACTAAGGGTTGCATGTGGGAATGCTGTGATAAGGGGCCTCTTCAGTTTGAATGAAATAGCGAAGTTTGAAATGAAAAATAGGCCCTGATGGAGAGCACTGGACTTGGAGCAAGTGCAGAGCTTTGTATGACACATTCACAAAGACACCATCCCTCTCCTGTTGCTGCTGCATGTCTGCAAGAGGAGAAGAGCTGGAGCTGAAATTCTGCAAGACGTGCTTACTCTTTGATTTCCACTACATGGAAATGAGATGAAATTAATTCCCTCAGCAATTGCTTTGACTGCAGACTCAGGGAAGTGCAATTTCTAGTGCAGAAGTGCAGACAGTCAGATGGGTCATGGATGCTCTCAGTCTTCATGCCAGAGCAGGGCTTCTTAGCTCAGAGATGAGATGGACCCAACACCAGTGCAAGGAAAACCCAGCAGCATCAGCCCTGGTTTGCTGCAAACTCGCCCCATGGTTCCACTGGAGGAAGGGACACAGGGATGTGTCAAGACTGGTGGTTTGTATCAACACAGGACCTCTATCCCCGTGTTTTGGGGAGATTCTCCAGAAATTGTTCTTTCCCACCGCAGTTTGACTGAGGGTCAAAAGAGGAAAAAACTAATCCAACTATTCCAAGGACTGTGTTGTTGTGCACTCATGGGATCCTGAGTGTTAGGCTTAAATACCCAGCTCCTGGAGACATTAGGTTATGGCAAAAACACCACTGTCAGCCTCATATCAAAGCTGATTCTTGGCCTCTGTCTGGAAGGGTCAGCTTGAAAACACCCTCTGTATTCACCCCAGATTCCCATGAGTTGAAGAAAATGTGTAATGGTTTAGAGGCTGCTTTAATCCTTTGGGTTTTTTTCCCTGTGCCTTGTGGGTTTGGGACTCCTGGATCCTGGCCCTGCAGTGATGCAGCATGAGGGGTTTTAGGGTGCTAATAAGTGTCCCTTTGCTTTTCTGTTATGCACTATCACAGCTTGTTCTGAAAGAGCCCCTGAGCCAGAGAGACAGCCCCTGAGACAGAGGGATCTTAAATGCAAATTTCAGAAGAGACTTGTGCTGTGGGGACTTTGGTGTCACCATGCTGCTGTGTCCCGCTGGGAAAATCGAGGGACAGGGAGCTCAGATGGTGCAGGCAGTGCTGTGGTTGCTGTGTGAGCCTCAGGCAGCTGTCCTGGTTCTGCCTCATTCCTACCAGGTCCTGGAATGCAAGAAAAGCCCATGGGGGCTCCATGCTGCACACATCCTCACAGCCACAACACATCTGTGCCTGGGAGAGGAGTGAGAAGCAGGGACCACACGGAAGGGTCCAGCAGGAGCAGGGAGACAGCAGTGCTTGTCCCAGATTGCTGTAGACAGCAGTCCTTACTCCAATGCAGGATAAATGGTGCAGTTCCCTGGTCCTCCTCCTGTGCACCGACCAAGCCCTGCCACGTGTGTGCAGGATCCTGGGCAGGGGCTTTGTAGCAGGCAGAAGACTGTGATGGAGACCAGGGACACTCTAAGAATAGCCTGTGTTATTTTCACATCCTTGCTGTTTCTCAAACACCATTAGGAGGCAATCCTTTCCTCCAGGATTGCAGTCTCATCCCAGGGACAAATTTGCCTCAGCAATTTTTGCTGATTGGAAATTCACCTAGAGAGCAGACTTGCCATTTGTTCTGCCTACCCATCTTCCCAGCAGCCCTGTGCAGCAGAAACAGCAGCAGTGCAGAAGTCTACCCAACACAGGGCACTTGTTCACACCCTGGAATGATCACTTGGAAAACTGGATAATACCACCACCTCCTGGCAGAGGCACTTAAAGCCCCATTATTCTGCTTTATTCAGTGAAGTCCTGTTAGTATTGTATCTAAGCATCAGAAATTTGTTTATTTTAATTGGCACACACATTTCTTTTTGTGAGGGAGAATTATTTTGTGGGGCTTTGAGGAGTGCCACATATGGCAAGCCAGAGTACACCCACAGGAAGTTTATGTCTTGATGTCTCTGCTGCCCTAAGAATTTAAGAAGGCACCTCTCTTAATTAACTTTCCTGAGAGGATTTTTCCTACTTGAAGCCAGGATGCAGTGTACATTTTAATGGGAGCTGTCAGGAAAATTATTGATTTTGTTAGTAATGTTTCTGAAATTCTGCCATTCTGGTAATTCTATCAGGTTCTCTTGGAAAACTTAACTGAG
Organism: Toxostoma redivivum; assembly: GCA_013397375.1. NCBI lineage: Eukaryota > Metazoa > Chordata > Aves > Passeriformes > Mimidae > Toxostoma > Toxostoma redivivum. The sequence continues at coordinate 28,926 of VXBI01013128.1, forward strand.
AGCATTTTTATATCCTTCATTAGTTTTTTAATACATGATAATTTCCCCTAACTCATCAATGCAAAGCAAGATCAGCTGCCTGCTTGGTAACCATTTTTCCTATGTACAAACCTATTGCAGCAATAATTACAACCTGAACAAATTATTACAGATATTCATTATAAAATACGATTACACTGAGCTGTGCCGCATTGTTACACTTTTCACAGCCATCGCTTGCTCTTGAATAAATGGTTTAATTAAAAGCATGAAGGGCAAACTTAATACACTTCTGACTCACAGCAAACAGGACAAGAAATCATCCTGGCTGCTCCTCTGAGTGCTTGAGGTGTTTACCCTGAATGAGTAGAAAATGTTGACTCTGCTGCCAAATACTTGTGGCTTAACAGAGGTGCTCTGGATGGCCAATGCAGATATGCAAGGAGAGGAGAAAGACAGAAATCATGGCAGTGTGACCTCAGTTTCACTCCCCTAGAGTATGTTTATGTGTTTTCAGTGCTGGGACTTGACAGGAACATCAGATCCTCCTTCATCATATCTTGGAGCAATCTTGGGGCTGCTTCAGCTTGTGCTGGGTGCTTGTGAAAATTAGAGAGGAGCCAGGGATGGGATGTGAATAAATTCTTCAAAGGACAGGGCACTCAGGTTTGGGCAGGGAGGGAGCAATGGGAAAGCTTGTTTAAGTAAAAGCATTCAAGTGAGTGTGGGGGGAAAGCAAACCCAGCAGGAAGGCCAGCAGCAAGCACAGGACTGCAGTCACTGACTTGGCTTTTTGTTTTGTTCTGTTAGTCCTTCTTATTTCTTGTCTGGACCAAGATGAGAGCCAGGAAGAGGTCCTGTCCTCACAGCAGTGCCATTACAGTGAGCAGAGCCTCCAGGGAGGAGCAGAGACCACTGGATTTCTGTCCTGTTGTCTTTGCAATGACTTTGCACTGTAGGAAGGACCACAGCAGCACAGGTCCACCCCATGTTTCTACCCCAGGTTTGGCCACCTTCTAGTGAGCAGCTTTCAGCCAGTAGTTTCTGTGAGTCCTTGAAAAGAGCTGGAAAACTTTGTGCTATTTTTTTTTTCCCTGGAAGAGCCATTTTTACTTTATTGGGTGGCTCAAGGAGAAAATTTCTCTCCTGGTGGCCACAGCCTCCTGTGAGGCTTTCAGCTTCTGTGGCATGTGCTTGTGGCTGGCTCTAAGCAGTGACTCTGCCTTTGGACCTGTCCTGATGATGTTCCAGGGGCAAATTCAGCAAAACCTGGATCATATGAGAGGGAATTGCTGCTCTGCTCTCTAAAGGGAGAGGACTAAACCTTAAAGGCTTGGGAAAGGATGTGCTGCTTGTAAAGTAAAATTTAAGAAGTAAAAATCTTACCATCAGCGAAGCTTTCCATGTGCCTGCCCTAAGCAGAAAGGCCATTTTTCCTTTGCATTCCCTTCACAGAAAAAGTCCTAACTCCAACGTCCCTTTCAAGCTTGTAAATTAGAACTTCCAAAGCCCAAACTGAGTGGCTGATCATGATGTTGTTCATGAATCTGCTGAGCCTGGGGAGACAGAACCACTTCCATTCCCAAGCTTGAGCAGTGGAACATGCTTCCAGGGTCTCGCTCTGTGCTGGTTCCCAGTGCCCATGCAATGTGTGCAAGCTACAAAGGGGCTGTTCTATACCACAAGTTTTTGGAAAGGGACATGCTTTGCCAAGACACCTCTGGGGGTGGCTGGCCCAGGCTGTATCATGCCCATCCATGGCCTCTGGCCATGCCAGGGAGGGTGGCACCTGCAGGCTGCTGGTGCTCTGTGGTCCGTGCCCATCTTGAGGCAATCTTGGCCCATTGGCTCTGCCCTTTGCTTTTGACTGTGCTGTCCCTCCAGCCTGTGCCACCAAAACCACTGTTTTCTGTCCACAGCCCCCTTTTCCTTCCCTTTCCACCCTCCTTCTCTACCTTTTTGTCTATCTCCTCTTCTGCTTCCTGTTTCTCCTCCTCCCTTTTCCCCCCTTACTCTTGAATCTCTATTTCTTCTTCTCTGTTCCAGCAAAGCGATATCAATCAAGGTGATAGATGATGAGGAGTATGAGAAAAACAAGACCTTCTACCTAGAGATCGGGGAGCCCCGGCTGGTGGAGATGAGTGAGAAGAAAGGTGGGGGATGTGCTCCGGGGCTGAGCCCGGCCTGTATGTCCCTGTCTGGCTCACTCATGTCTGGCATCTGCAACACCAAGCTCACATCCCCGGTGCCTATGGAAAAGGGCAGGAGCAAGGCCACTTCCCATCCCCCCTGAGCACAGCCTTTCCGCAGACCACCAAGGCATGACCTCAGCCAGGTGGTGAGGATGTTCCTGCCCTTCCCCATATGCTCCAGGGGGAATGTGCAGCCCCCTTCCCCCACCCAACCATCTCTTCACCACAGCACCCGGGCGGAAGTGACCTGCATGTGTGTGTGACGCCAATCACGTGTTTGCCTTTGTCTTGTGTTCCCACAGGAAATTCATTACCCTTAGAGTACTTGACCGTGAGGAGTATGAGAAAGAGTGCAGTTTCTTCCTTGTACTTGGGGACCCGGTGTGGCTACGACGAGGAGTGAAAGGTGTGAGAGTAAAACCAGACCAGCTCTCGAGACGCTGCCGCTTTCTCTGTGTCTCCCTACTCTCACACTCCTTTCTCCTCTCACTTTGGCTCCTTGTTTTGCCCTCCCTCCTTCGAAGTTTGGCTGCTGCACCTTTTTGCTCTGTTTTCTTTCCTCTTTCATTTGGAGAGGATTCCATCCCACTCAGCGGGGCCCCAGGGAGCGAGGAGTGCTCCTGAGACCACCCTGGAGCTCCCAGGCAGGGGACGGGGAGCATCACCAGCTCCCAGAGACATTTTGGGAGTGCTGCCCTGCTGCACCTTCGTTTAATCAAAGAGAACATCCAGACTCGACAAGTGAAAAGGGCACCGCTGCATCATTTTTATTAGAAGATAAAGCAGCTTTCACTTGATATAAAATGCATGGCCGGAGCAGTAATTTTAGTCTTTTCATACTGGCACTAGGATCTGAAAATAGACGAGAATCACAGCCCAAGTAGGTAATACCATGAGATGCAATCAGTTTAGCTAAATCAGGTTATGTTCAAATGAAGTTTCATGGCTCTGCATTGGATAATAGCTTCTCACAGGAATAATAAAAACAATTTCCTCTCTCATCACATTTCTAAACCAAATGCCAAACTTCCCAAAAAGACAGAGTTCACCTATTTTCCTATGCATTTTTTTCTGCTAGAAAATTAAGTGAGGATTAATGGCAACAGCTGTTTCTGCACACTATTGGTGGCTGAGCAAGAAGCAGTTTTAGAATTATTTAAGGGATGGACCATTATTAAAGCCTTTGCAGAAGATTTGGTCTGTATCTTGGAGCTGCTTTCCAGTTTCTGGGACATCAGCTCTCCCTCCAGCAGGCATTAGGCTGTAATATTTATTTGATCAGAGCAGAGAGGGCCCTCAGTGGTTCCCCACACTGAGTGGGGACATGCCACATTCCTCTTCAGCTCAGGTGCTAAGTCAGCTGCATCATCCCTTCCATCAGCTTCCCTGCTGGTTTACGTGACTACCTAACAAAAAGCTGGGCTAAAAAACACTGACGTGACTCAGGCACTGCAGGTGGGGTCTATGTCATTAAATGGTGCTGGTGGCATCTGTGGAGCATGGACAGCACTGTCAGGATAAAGTTACACATGGATGACTCAGCTCAGCAGCTTCATCTTTGCCCACGGGGGCCAGTATAGGCTCAGCCTTGCAAGTCCAGCAGGGGCAAACATGATTTCCAGATCCAAAGTTTAAAAATTCTGGTCCCAGCTCTGGAGATCCCAGCTGAAATTTTTAACTAAAAATAAAAGGAAAAGGAAAAAAAAAATCTCCTATTCCTGGTCACAAAGATAACTGGAGAAACCTGAGAGAAGCTCAGGCTTGCCAGCTCGCTAGGTGGAATGCAAGAGAAAACTTTAAAGGACTATTTAAAGCAGCTATTTGCTGCTTTGGCCATGCAGGTTTTTTCTCTGTTTTTCTTTTTTTTTTCTTTAAACTTGTTTCTTTGTACTTGGTCTGGTACAAGAAGCAGTGAGGCAGGAGGAACAGTGTGCTCAGAGAGACAAGGGCATTTCTGAAATCTCACCCCTGGGCTGTGGTGGGGCCCAAGATCCACTAGAGCACTAAGGGAGAGGCTTTTTCTTTCCGTTTGGAGATCTAAAATACTGAGCAACAAGACTCTTAAGCTAAGCCTTGCCACAGACTTTTTTTATCTCATTGTCTATGCCAAAAGTGCAGCTGCCACTGGAGCCATTGCTCCCCATCAGGCAGCTGGAGGAGGTCAAAGCCAGTAGCTGCTGCACATGGGACATCTTATATCCCCCCCCAGGGCAGAACTGCCTCTGAGACCAATGGAAGATCTTGTACATACAATTCAAAAGGGAAAAATGAATTTTTTGGAGTGTGTCTTTTAACCCCATATCCAACCCATATCTGCAATGGTTTTTATTTTAAATCCACAATCCCATGAAACATTTCTGTTTAGTGTCTTTCTCTTAACACTAATGGTATCCTGCAGCTTTACAGATCTGAAATCTCTGCCCTGGGATCTGGTGTCTTTCTGTGGATATCCTTTTTGATTTCATTATTCATTTACTTTTTTTCTTCTGTGTTTGTCTCTGTCTCCTTCACAGCCCTATTGTTGAATGAGCTTGGTAAGCGCGCATTCATTTTTCCTTTCCATTTTTCTGGTTTGCGTATTTTTGGAAGACAATAGATTTTGCTTGATGTTTTTCTTTGCTCACAGCATTCTTTTTTAGGGTGGTCAGCACTGTTTAAGTAAGCTCAGGTACCTAATGCCCCATCTTTCCTTAGAGTAGAGCCCCAAAGTATTATTAATATTATATTATAAATATTATATCTATATATTATAAATATTAAGAAGTGGTGCAAGGACCATTTTTGGGAGGGTAGTGCTGTTACAGCCAGAGTAAATCTGCCAGCACTCCGAGATAAAAACCTGTGCCACGCAAATTAACCCATCACCTCTAAACTGGCGTGGCAGAGACAGGATTTTCTGGCCACTTGGGGATGCTTGTGGCTGGACAGGAAAGTTAGCCAATCCTTTTTGAAGAGACAGTACAAACTTTGCCTCCTGTCTTGGGGAGACTTAGAGCCTAAGCAGCCTTTGTATTTCCTTGCTGGCCACCTCCAGGATAGGGCAGCTGGGGAGGGAACCCAATCCACCCTCATTTCCCAAAGTACCCACAGCCCCAGGGCAGACTTTACCACTTCCACAGCTTATATTGGACACCAAGAGGAGGCAGCTTGCAGGTGTGGGTTGAAAAGCCTTTGTTCAGGTCCCCCCACCACCACTATCTCTGAAGTGTGTGTTGGGGAGCAGACCCCATGTCCACAGCTGGGCAGGGAAGGACCACCATGTCTGTGTTGATGTGCAAATGCTAATCCTCGTTTATTCTCTCTCTCTCTCTCTCTCTGCCTTTTTCTCATTTTTGGTCTCATCTAGGTGGCTTCACCATCACAGGTATGGATTTCTACTCTTCCCCTGTCCCCCTGTTCCTTTCTCTTAATGGCCATTATATTCTCTTAATGGCTCACCCTGCTCTTTCCTCTTGGTTTCCTCTTTGCTTTTGTTCTGTCCTGGAGGGAAACTCTGGAATGGTAAGAAGGCGCAGAGCCCTGGCCAGTCCCATTAACAGCATGTTCTCTCACAGAGTGCTCTGCCTGCCACACACGCTTAACCCCACCTTGGGGAGGGTGACCTGTCATCCCCCAGGCGACAAGTAACCCCACTCCATGTCTTGGAGCAGGGTGGGCTTCTCCATTTGATTCAGTTCCATCCCCGCACACAGGGCTCTTTTCTCACTACCCTGGCCTAAGCCAGGTGCCTGAGCACTGCGGGAGGTGCAGGAGCCCATGGCTGCTTCAGATGTGCAGCCCCTGCCCTTCCCAGCAGCCAGACCCAGCAGCAGGGCTGGCTCCTCTGTCACAAGCCAGCCAAGCTTCCCTTCCCAAGCAAAGGACAAGAAGGTCCTGGCTCCCACATGTTGCAGAGCCACCCCTCAGGAGCCCTGGCAGCAATTCAGATTTAGAAGGCTCTGGCTCCAAAGTGGGTCTCTCTGGCCTGCAGAAGAAGGGTTTTCCATCAACTCATCACCTGAGCAGACAAGGGCAGCCAGCAAGAGAGCAGCACTAACCCTGTGTGACATATGAATGGAGTTTACTAACTGCACGGGGACAGCTCGTACAGTGTGTGGCAGTTCCCCCTGCTGATCTCCTGCTGATCACTTTAATAGGCAAACCTGTCTTCAGGAAGGTCCAGGCTAGAGATCATCCTCTTCCTTGCACCATGGTCTCCATCCAAGGTACCTGTGGTGTGGCACCATGTCAGTCTCATGTGGACTGACTGGGGTGTTTGCCTACTGACAGATTAACTCCAGTCCTTCTGCCCATCCTTGAGGTGGACTGGGAGGGAGTTCACTGGGGTCTGCACAAGGGGCAGTGACAAAGGTCGTGCTGCCTGCAGTCCCCATGTCCCAGAGGTTGCACAGATGACAGTGGAGGTGCAGACCTGCTTCACAGATCTCATAGTCCCTCTGCTGCCTCCTCTTTTAGGGCTTGGAGCCAGGTGTTGTCCTGTGGATGGCTTCTTACATCTGTGCTATTTCCTCCAGCCCCACCATCACAGCAGGCGTTGGCTGCCAGCCTCCCTGTCCAAGGCAAAGCCCTGAAGGAGGCAGAGCCAAGATTTCATATGTGTCTCAGCCCTGGGGCTTCTGACAGTTCTCTCTTGTTATATCAGGCTGGTGGAATTGCCTTGACCATACCTCAGTGCAGACCTGGAGTGCTGGGGAATGGAGCAGCCTTAGTGCTGATCTTTCCCCTTCCCAGCATCCCTGTGGGAGAGGCAGCAATTACCAAGCAATAAGCTATTCCCCAACCCCAAGATGAGCTGGAATCCTCCTGAGGCTGGATGAGTTGCAGACCTCTTGGTAGCATTTCATAAAACTATCCTGTCTGTTGCTCCATGAACTCCTCCACTGTTCTGTCACTCACACTTCCACCTGGAGGCCTCCTGACCTCCCGCTCCAACACAAAGCCAGATCCAGAGTGACCAGCTGGGCCTGGTTCACCCACAGGCTCTTTGCTTTGCAGAAGAGAATGAAGAAAAGCAGCCACTGACCAGCAAGGAGGAGGAAGAGCGTCGGATTGCAGAGATGGGGCGCCCAGTCCTGGGGGAGCACACCAAACTCGAGATCATCATTGAGGAATCCTATGAGTTCAAGGTACTGTTCACATCCTGCATCCTTGTTCTTCTTCCCCTCTAGCTGGGGATCTTCTTTTTGGATTTGCACAGCACCAGAAGGCACAAGCTGATGGTATTGGAGCAAAGTGAGGCAGTGCATGGAATCACACACAAAACAGGTTCTGGGATCCCAAATGCTGCAGGTTGCTTTAAAACATGACCCTGTTCATACAGTGAGTTTTACACTCTGGTCCTACTTACAGGAAGCCTTGAGTGAGCCCCAAGGCTGGCACTCCCAGTGCAAAGGGCTGATAACTCCAAATGCAAGTAATGGTAGTGCAGCTCAGCTGCCATAAATGCATGTGCCAGGTCAAGAGATGAAAACTGGCCATTTCATAATCTTTTCTATTTTTCTGTAGTAGAGAAATATAACTGGCCACTCTTACTGTGGCTCTGAGATGGTTCAAATTCCCATCCATGAGCAGGTTTCCAGAGGTCTTTTTCAGCAGCAAAGGGAAGTGCAAGTACTTACATTTGGGTTTGCTGCTGGGGCTCTTGAGCTTAAAATCTGCTGAGCTTGTTCCATAAACACATTCCATAAGCACTGGCACTGGTGGATTTTAGCCCAGTATATCCAGCCCCTAATTCTCTGCTCTGCATCTCCATCCACAGAACACAGTGGACAAGCTCATTAAGAAGACGAACCTGGCCCTGGTGGTTGGCACAAACAGCTGGAGGGAGCAGTTTATTGAGGCCATTACTGTCAGCGCGGGTGAGTTTGGGCCACAGTTCCAAGTGAATTATGATCACCCTCACTTTCGGCTCAGCTTGGCTGTATCACTAACACAGACTGTAGTGGAGCAGCAGGAGACAAAACAGGTGGCAGAGTTATTTACAGCGTCTGCATAAATAAGGCAGCTGATTAAACCCTTTAGTGAGGGCACCTTTTCTCATGTGTGGGAAACCTTCTGCGTGAAACATGTCTGTAGCACCAGACAGAGCTACATCTTGGCTGGTAGCAGACAGCAGAGGGTGAAAAGTCAGTTCAGTGGGAGAGATCTGAGAGGTGAACATAGTGTGGAAATTCAGAGTGCCATAAATGATGCTGGTGTGAAGCAACAGTGCTTCCCTTCCCTGGTTCTCTCCTCTGTGGTGAGGACAACACAATAGGCAGGGTGCAAACCCTGAAGGCAGTCACTCTCTGTGAGCCAAAATTTGCCCTTAACACACCCTGCTTTCTGGAACTCCTGCTGCCCCAGCTGTGGCTGGAGGATTATGGCTCCGTGGCCCAATAGCTGCAGATGCACATCGTATCTGCAGTTACACCAGATCCTGTGTGACCTTACCTTCTCTTCCTTGGAGAATTGCCTTTCCCTCAAATGCCCCGTCATACCCTTCTCACAGGTGCCAGTGCCACGTTTACCAGAATGACCAGTACAGGATATATTATCATACCCATGTATGTGGAAGAAGAAAGAAAGAAGGTCTCCTCCAGATGTGTGGATTCTCATTTAAGAGAGCAGCCTGGAAAATATTCCAGGCCAGAGCTTCTCGGCTCTGTTCTCAGAACCATTTTCAGGCTGATAAGCTGGTCCAGCTGAAGGCCAGGGAAAATCTTTCCCAGGAAGATAACTTGGTCAAAAATATAGAGGAATTAACAACAAAGATAGGACACCTGTGTTGCTGTGACCAGACCCTGGGAATGGGTTGTCTTCTCTTTGCACCAATCATCTTTATTCTGCTCTTGGAGTTGCGAGTCATGCTACTTAAACAGTGAGTTTCTGAATAAACTCGTCTCCTTTCTGTTCTGAAGGATGACCATGTAGCTGTGTTTTTTTTCTCCGATGCACCAAAGGGTTAATATACCCTAACCTCACAGCTACACAGATGTTGTTTTAACAGCTGGAAACACTTACTTACTGGCTGGATGTTGCAACCTCACAGCCCAACTTGGGCTGTATGCACACATTCGGGCAAAATCCACCAGCTTAAATTAAATCCCTGGGGAAGGCAATTACCTCTCATCTGGCTAATTGTGCACTGAAATGCATGGGGGAGCATTCAGCTTTCTACCTCTAACTCTGCTATACAAGGTAACCTGTGCCTAGCACCAGGTAATTAAAAATGATGGCAGTACCATTTACCGTCTGCCTCTGGAAAATGAGGGCAGGACACTGTGCGCAGCTTTCTTCTCAGATTGTGATCCCCCCTCTTGTAGCACAGTTCTTCTCAGAGCCTCCAGGCAAGAGCCTCCCATTATTTTGCATTCAGCATAAATTTATTATGCAAGACAAGCCTTGCTGCAGGTTTTGTAGCTAATATGGCTAAACTAATCTATGCCAGAACCAATTACGTAATTGCATCCCATGTTAAAGCAAAGATAGTCACTGATGGTTGGATCCCATTTCTGTGATGCATGTAAAGACTGCAGTTATGTGTAGACCCTGTTGCCCCCATGTCTTCAATACACAGCCATGATCAGACCTATCAGATGATTAACAAGCATTTAATAAATGGGATGTATTTAGATGGACATGAGCTTTCCCTTGCAGTTGTGGATCAGTAGTTTGTCTCAGAGCTCTGGAAGTACCCTGGCTTTAGCTCCTTAAGCTTTGTGCCAGATTAGTTAAAATACCTTAAATGCTGGAGGTTGGGTTTGAGTTTTTTCCCCACACAGTTCACCCTGCATACCAGGTGAAAGTCACCTGTCACGACTTCAAAATGTAACACTCCAGCTGAGAAAAGAAACATTAAATCCCCATTTTCCACCCAATGATCAACTCAGAGCAGTGTTTTCAGGGAGATGGAGCAGCAGAAGGTGAGGTCTGTGGAAGACCAGTGCAGGTGCAGACAAGGCTGTGCCATGTTGTGTTGTGCCATTCTGGGCTGTCCAGAGCTGTCACTCAGCTCCGTAAGTCTGCACCCAAAAGCTGTAAAGTTTCTTCCACAGCAAAAACATTCTGGGACCTGCAGGCCTATTTCTCAATCCACCCCTAGGTTACCATCCAACACTACTCATGTTTCAAGTCACCTCCACAAGATCTGGCCACCTCTTCAAAAGAGGGATATCATGGCTGTTTAACAAAATGACAGACAGATCTGGATGAGTGTTACAACAGTGGCATTCATGTTTGGTTTTCAGTCTGTTTCATCATCTCTGTAAAGATTTAGGTCCATAGCAGCCCTGATGCCACCCCGATCTTGGCAGAGGATTGAAATACCTGCTGCAGAATTACAGCATAAGCACAGCATGGCGTATCCTGTCATTAGCAGCCTTTGCATGTTGAGGGAAAACACAGGCTGACATAGGCTTTCCAGGCTGGAAAACTGTTCCTTATCTTCACAGCAATGCACAGGAATAGGGATTTATATCTGCCAAAATAATAACGCTGATTAGCTACTGTTTCTGCCATAGTGAGTTTGAAGCTCCAAAGCTTGCATCCTTCTATTGCTAAGGAGCTTCTTCCAACAGTCATGCAGGGAGATCTGGTGGTCCACATCCTTGGTGGGAAAAAAAACCAAAACATTAAAGACATGGAAAATCACCAGATAAATTGCAAGGGATGTCTTTAACATGACTTACACCGGCCTTGGAATACTGAACATTCAGTATTAGAAATTAGAAATTCATCCTTGTTTCTTAAGGGCAGCAGAAAAGCTCCCACTGACGTAGTTGGAAAAGTGTCACCTCCCTTTGAAGTCTGGGAGTGGTTCCAGTGTGAGCAGGAGTTTCTGACTATGCCACAACAGTGATGTTGTGCACTGTGCCAGGCTGGGAAAGCCCCACATTTGCCATGCAGCCTGCCCAAGGCACAGGCTGGCTCTCCAGACAGCTCCTCAGAGCTGCAGGAGCCAGGTAAAGGGTCCCCAGCCTCAGTGGGCTCCCTGGTGGGGTCAGCCCCACACTGTAGGGACTCTGTAGGCTGATGCCCAAGTGGTTTTGCAGACAGGTGAGGTGCCAATGCCTGTAGCAGGAAAGGGAGTTCCCACTGACCTTGGAGAGACCAGACATCAAGGAATGGGCAACCAGAGCTTATAGGGAAGCATGTGAAGGGGCAGGGAAATGCACCAGGGAAGGACAGCCAGCAGTGATTGAGCAGGGAGGCTTTAGGGCAGACAAAAATCCATTACTTGATCCTGATTTGCAGCAGAGGTAAAGTGAAGCACCAGAGCAGCTCAGCAAGCATCAAAGCCAGCTGCCTTTCCCGAGAGCTGGAAGCAACTGCAGGCACTTGTGGAAGGCAGCTCAGAGCAGCTCAAAAAATGCTTCCCTGTGGGAGTCTCCACGAGACAGGAGTTGCTCTTGGTGGGCTTGCCTCCATCAGTCAGCTCCAGCCAGCATGACATTGGTGATTTCCGACATCTTTGGGGGGAGGACTCTTGGGCAGGGGCCGAGTCCCAGAAAGCATCTGACGGTTAAACTCAGGCAGAGGTGCTGGCACGAGGCTCTGCATTTTCTGAAGCGCAGATTGTTTTTTTAAACTATTACCTCTGGGGTGTCTCTCTGTGCTGTGGAAAGGGGCATGGAAAGGGGCAAGGAAAGGCCATTGAGCCAGAAAATAAGATATTTGGAAGTCAAGGACAGGAGCTTTGTCCAACCTCCCTCCAGATGAGCAAATCTAATCAGGCACTGCTGGTTTTCCCCAGGGGAAGATGACGATGACGATGAATGTGGGGAGGAGAAGCTGCCCTCCTGCTTTGACTACGTGATGCACTTTCTGACTGTCTTCTGGAAGGTCCTTTTTGCCTTCGTGCCCCCAACAGACTACTGGAATGGCTGGGCTTGCTTTGTTGTCTCCATCCTCATGATTGGCCTTCTGACAGCTTTCATTGGCGATCTGGCATCCCACTTTGGCTGCACCATTGGCTTGAAGGACTCTGTCACTGCTGTTGTGTTTGTTGCCCTGGGGACATCGGTGCCAGGTGAGCACAACCAGGGGGTTTGTTGTGAAGGTCCATCTCTACCCAGGCTGGGTTTGGGGTTGGGGTTGGGCTGAGGGAGAGCTGAGCTCTGAAGGGTCCCAAAGCACAGGTTTGAGATACATGTGGAAATTGATTTTCAGTCTCAGATAGGCTGGAAGGATAGAACCAGGATGTGGATTCAGTTTCATAGGAATTATTTCAAGGACCATCCCTCTGTAAAGACTGTGAAGTATCTATTTCTTGAGCAGCCTCCGTGGTATCCACTTTCAGAGTCAGAATTGGTCTTTGGTTAAAATGCTGCTTGCGTTGGCAGTCCTGCATTTTAAGCATCTGCTGCTTTAACCTTGCTCCTGGGTGAATTAAGTGTGAGTCCGTACTCAGGACACACTTTGCACCATGGACACATTTGTGTGAGACCAGGTTCAGATAGATCGATGTGAGGTTGCTGACCTTGGGGAGCTGCTTGAAATGCAACTTGTGAAACTCTGGGGATTCCCATGTAGTGTGGGTAAGTGAGCCTGTGCCTTTCACTCACCTTCTCCCATGGGCTGTGGTGGGCAGGCAGAGCCTGATTTCTGAACAGGGGCTCTGACACACCCCAACCATCCCTTGCATCAATCACACCTTCCCTCACCACCTTCAAACTTCCAGTTATCAGCACACAGATGCTCAAAGATCCTGAAATTGTCCTAATGCTACTGAAGGCAAAGAGAAGTACAGAACCAAAAGAAAGAACAGATCTGGGACAAGGAACAGAAGAAAAAACATTTTTTAGACCTCTTTCAGTAGAAGCTTTAGGCAGAAGATTTGTAGGGCTTCTTCACATGTTTGACCATGAAAATCTTCCCTCCTGCTTTTGCTGACATAAGGTGGCATTTAAGAAGTTCTTTTTTAGAATACATTGGGCTACTCTTTTCTCAGGTGGCCCCCAGACTGTGCTGTATTAGCTGGGTGGTGGTTGAACTCCTCCATACTCCAGGAGAAGGGTAGGCACCAGAGGAGAGTACAGAGAAATCAACACTGACAGGGACCTTCCCTGCATTGAAAGCACTGCTCAAACTTACAAAAGTGCAGGTGTTGTTTCTACACTCATCCCTTCTCCCCCAGTGGCAGCTGCAGAGCCATGGAGGCATCAGCACTGTCCCACAACTCTATTACTGCACCATGATCAATGTCTTTTCCTTCCCTTAGAAATCAGGTGCATTTCCATGGCAGCTTTTTTATAAAAAGAAAGCAGACTTTTGATTTTCTTTGCTGCAAATGGACCCTCTCACTGTGATTATATGTGCCCATCCCTTCCTGTTCCATGGAACTGGATCTTAGTGCCAGGCTGCACTTTGCCATCTCCCCTTGGAGCCCGCTGGGGAGGAATGGAAAGGAAATTCTGTAGAATTAAAAAACATGAAATATGATCTCGCTGTTTTCTTTTCCTGAGCCACACTGGGTTGCCTGTACCCAAGGTGATCTGGGAGTGCAGATATGTTCAGGACTCATCTTCTCATTGTTAGCTGACAGCGCTCACCTGAACAAACCCATGGGCTAATCCCTCCTGCTCTTCCTTCCCCCTTCAGATCCAGAGTGGGTTTGGATGTAAAATCTGCACTTCCCTGTGGTGCAGAGCGGTGTCATGCTGGTCTGCCTGACACAAGGTTTTCCATTAAAATGGCCAGCCAATTTTTTTCACTAGTATTAAAACTGGCAGAGAACTTGGGCAAGCATGCACCAACCCACATGACTTTTCTTCCCAAGGGATGGAGGGTGACCTGGTTTACCTAAGTCTCAGGACCTGCACAAGGCACTGGACTTCAGGGAGGCAAAAGGTGCTAGAGGCCATACTGGGAGAAGCCCTGTATTTCTGACTATTGAGATTCCCCCCCTGTGCATTTCCAGGCCCCGATGGTCCGAAAGAACCAGATGGTCCCCTGATTTCTTGGAATTTCCATTAGAAGAGGCTATACTCTATCTCCTTACCCATTACTTTCTTCCCCCAGGTGTTGCCATTGACATTTGTCCCAAAGCTGCCCTCTTCTCCTGGGTGTTTCCTAAGGTTTTCTCCCCATCTTTCCTTTGCAGACACGTTTGCCAGCAAAGTAGCAGCAACGCAGGACCAGTACGCGGACGCCTCCATTGGGAATGTCACTGGGAGCAACGCTGTGAATGTTTTCCTGGGCATTGGGGTGGCCTGGTCCATCGCAGCCATCTACCACGCGGCACACGGACAAGCCTTCCAAGTCTCCCCTGGCACACTGGCCTTCTCCGTCACCCTCTTCACCATTTTTGCTTTTATCAGTGTGGGAGTGCTGCTCTACCGGCGGAGACCCGAGATCGGAGGTGAGCTGGGCGGGCCGCGGACTTCCAAGCTGCTCACATCCTCACTCTTTATCCTCCTCTGGCTCTTGTACATATTCTTCTCATCTCTGGAAGCCTACTGCCACATAAAGGGCTTCTAAAGAGACAATCAGAGATAGTAAATATATGTATATCTATATATATCTATATAGAGTGATATATAGGTATAGATATAGATATAAAGCTGTGTATAATGAACAGAGAAAGAATAAAAGAGATTTGCCATGTTCACACATCTGATGATGGAAAGCGGCTTTGGAGCATCCTTTGAACTAGGCAGGACCCCAAAGCTGGCAGGACCCCAAAACCAGCAGGACCCCTCCCCAGGCAGCAGCCCCAGCCAGGAGCCAGGGGCAGGGCCCTTTCTGCAACTCGACCAACAGGAGTGGCTGATGGCCATTGAGCCCCTTCCCATCGCTGACTCCCACCTGCTGGCCCCCAGGAAGATGGATGTGAAGGCAACCGGGGTGCATTGGTGTGAGGAAGGTCAGAGTAGCTGGTGAGAAACAGAGCAGTGGGCAAGGGAAGGAGAGGAAAGCAAGGGTTCTGATCTCCCACCACCATCCAGCTGCCTTTGCTACTCAGGAACAGGCCCCCTGGCCCTGTTGGAGAGGAGCAAGAGACCAAACTGAAGACAAGGGGAAACTGGGAGCTTTCTAAGGACAGAAAACAAACTGGTTTCGTCATTGATTTGGGGTTGATTTTTTTGTTTTGTTTTGGCGTGTGTACAACTAGTATTTCCCACCCACATGCTCTTCACCTTTCCCTGTCCATGCTTTGGTGGGGGTGCACAGCTGCAGCCTCGTGTCCAGTGTCCCAAGCCAAGGCTGCACAGAGCGGTGGGAGCCTTCCTCCCACTCCTCCACCTCCTCGGGCATGTTGTCATGGTACTTGTAACATTTGCATGAATGAATTGAAATCTATCTGTATATAGCATCCTATAGTGATAGTCCTTCCAATCATGTGGGTTGAGCATTGCAGATTACAAGTGTTTTCTTTTCACCAGGTTTTATTTATTTTTAGTTAGTTTGGTTTTGCCATAGGGTTTTTAGTCATTTGTTTGTTTGTTTCCTCTTAGCGGGGGTGGAAAGGATGGAAAGCTGTCCCCACTTACTGCTTGTGGCGTGGGTCCATGAAAAGCAATAACAGTCATGCAGTTGTAGGTTTTCAGGGGAGAAAAACCCACACCCCAGAGACTTCAGGCTCTGTCCAGCTGTGTAGATGGGGGTCCTCTGATGTGCTGAAGCTGCTGTGAAGGCCTCCTTTGCCCACAGGAGATTTTACACAAGGTCCCAGGGAGTGGGGTGAGCAGTCTGAGGGGAACAAGTGTGGCTGACTCCCAACACCTCACACGCTTCTGCCTTTTGAGTCGGTGGCTGCCTCAAAGCCCTTGGCCCCCTGCTATTCCCTGTGTCCCCAGAGGTGTACTGATGGCCCCTGTTTCTGAGTGTTAAGCCATCAGGACCAGTCCCCAAAGCTGGTCCCTTCCCACAGCCATTTGGAGGCAGAATAATCCAACGTAGGGCCTGAAGGGCTGTACAAGATCTCCCACTCTACTGAGTGTAACCAGAAAGCATTCCCACAGGAAAAGATCATGTTTTGCACTCTCTGAATCCAAAATCACTGGACAGGATGAGACAGGGTAGTGTAACTCAGCATCACCCCCCTGATGCCACAAGTGCAGGCTGGGGTAGAGAGTTGAGCCAGGGAAACGGGTGTGGAGCTCCCCAGGGTGCAGCACAAGGGAGACACTGGGCACTGGTATTGAGAGATGTCTTCTGACACAATGCCTTTGCCAGGCTTCCTGACATGCCAGGCAAACTCCTAGCCTGCGTGTCCATGGTGAGCTCTTCCCACTCAGCTGCAAACCATGTCTGATGCTTGTGCCATAACCAGCTGGCTGGGGGTATTTATACTTATCTTGAACTATCTGTGGAAATTTTAATTAACCTGCTGTAAGGTTTTCTCTAGGAATATGAAATTGTGGGGGTTTTGGGTTTTTTTGTTCTCGAGCCTTTTTTCACTTTTGATTTGTTTGGGGGTTTTTCATTTTTGTTTCTCATTGTTTTGGGGGAAAAATCAAACACAGATGCAGATTGTTCAGGTTTATGATTACCTGTATGTACAATGATTTCATTTTCATCTGTTTGGCTTCATTTTTTTGTGTGTATTGCCCACCACTATAGGCAGTGAGTCCACTAATTGTGATGATCCTTATCAATGGTACACAATGCACAGAAAAATAAAGTTTGTAATGATTCCTGATGGATCCAGTACTGCTCCTGCATATTCTCTATGGCAAACCCTTCTCTCCCCTCCAGCTATTTACCCATCTCTCCTTGACTCATTGGTTTGCCTTCACTGTGTTCCTGCCACTGGCAGGGGCAGTGGTGCCTTGGCACAGCCACCCCTGCCCCATCTCATGCCTTTCCTCCCGCTCCATCTCCATGGTGCCTCAGGCTTGGTGTATGCTGCGACACAGCCGGGGCTCACGGCCCGCTCCAGTCTCAGGGGGATGCAGGAAACCACCCAGAGACAGAGCTGCAGGGCAACCCACCCTCTTGGGGCCAGGAGCTGCCCCTGTGCTGGCTTGCCCTAGGCTTGGGGAGTGCCGTGGGTGTGCCCCCAAGGTACCAAGCAGCTCTTTCTTCTTGTGTCCTCTATAAAACTGCTCCTGCTCTTGCTACAGCCCTACAGTGACCTGTGCTGGGTTAAGCCATGAGCTAACTATGAGGGAAGATGCAAGAGATGCATTACCAGGGCAGGGTCCATGGGTGCCAAAGCAGATCTGAGACACCCCACAAGGCTGGGCTGCTCTCAGGAGGTGCCTGCCCATGTCCCAGTCTGGGTGTCGT
The DNA here is from genome assembly GCA_013397375.1 of Toxostoma redivivum. Lineage (NCBI taxonomy): Eukaryota > Metazoa > Chordata > Aves > Passeriformes > Mimidae > Toxostoma > Toxostoma redivivum. Next base: position 46,310 of record VXBI01013128.1, read on the forward strand.
GGGCCATTTCAGACCCATGTGCCTCGACACAGATCAGCCAGCACTGAGGAGGAGAAAAGTCTCAAAATGCCCAGGGATGTTGCTCCTCCCTCTGTTCCATCCAGCATCTGTTGAGCTGTCCCCCAGATAACCCCTCCCTGCAGTGCTTGGGAGGTCCAGCTCTGACAGCTGAACTCAAACACCAGCCTTGGAGATGGGCCCCAGGCAAGCACTGCCTTTAAGACTCCCCAGCAGAGAGCACGGCCAGCGATGTCCATGTGCTTTTCCCAGGCAGCGGATTGTGAAAATAAAGTAGCTCTTCAGACCCAGTAATTGCACCTGCTGAATGGTGATGTTGATGTTTTCTCCTCCTCATTTGCTTCTTCAGAATGAATTGCCTTTGTTGAAGTAATGAACAAGTCAAATGGGACTTGTGTAGCCACTCAGGTTAGCAGGCAGTAAATAACTCCTGCTCACAGAGCTTTCCAAAGGGAACGAAGGAGCTTGCTTAGGACAAGGCCTAAATCACAGGCTAAAGACCAACCCTGTTGATGCAGTTGCTGTCTGCCAGCAGAGAGCTTTTGGGCATCTTTAACAAGGCTGTGCACAGTGTGAGGTGAGTGTGCCCAGTGGCTCATGGAGGGGTCACAGGGGAGCAGCGAGTGGAAGCAGCATTCCCAAGGGTGCCAGACCTGCTCTTCTGCACAGTCTCCTCTTTAAACCACACTCTCCAAAGGCAGATGAGAGCTGCCCTCCCCAGGAAGACACCAGCACTGGCTGGGAGGCAGCTGGAGGAAGCACATCCCCGTCACAGTCACATCTTGTTACAGCTCAGCTCTATGGATCCCCTGTCTCATGCCAGAACTCTCCCATCTCTTCCTTGTCCAGCCTCCTCACCCTTGTCTGCACAGGGAGAACATGGAGCATTTCTGATAAAAGGCCTGGGTTTATGGATGTTGCCAGAAGCAGCAGTTTAAACCCTTGGCCTCCATCCATCTGCCTGCCCCATTTGCCCTGACCCTTTCTCATCACCTTACCAGCCAAAAGCAAACCTTTCCATGGAAAAGGATGCAGCACATGTCCAAAGGACATTCAGAAACAGACACCCAAATAACTCCACAGGCTGCTGCCAAGCATGTGCCAAGCCGAAGGAACAGCCCTAATCATCTTGGACAAACCATACTGCCAGCTCTTCAGGGCTCAGTGGGCGTGGAGGCAAATCCCAGTCACACACTGAACACTGGGAAAAGGCACAAAAAAAAGGAAAGAGCCGCAGATCTGCAGTGCCTCATGGCTGAGCCCAGCCGAACTGTCAGCTGTGCCAGGGCAGCGCAGGAGCTGCTCAATCCCAAGGTGTGAATCCCTCATCTCCAACCAAATGAGGCTCCTGCCCCTGTGGTGCCTCTGGGGCGACGGGTGATCACAATACTCGTTTGTGCATCTTCATCCCCGCTCCCTGAAAGGACAGAGGGGAGAAGGGAGGCCTGGAGCCCGCCGTGATCACGAGCCTGGCTGTGAACCCACTGCACTATTTCTGATGCAGGCAGGGACTGGGGAGCCAGAGCCCCTGTGTTATTGTTACAGCTATTTTTAAATTCTTGGGTAAGAATCATCAGCATTGGTGGCCAGATACATAACTCAGGAGGAAGTTCAACTACATTCCTGGAGAGACAGAGCTGAGCATAGCCAGAAAGTCACAGAAAACTTAATGCTAGATGGTGTAATTCCAGGACAAAGCCTTGCATTATTTTCTGTAGGCTTTGGTGCCCAAGCCCACCTGGAGAAACATGTTTGCAGAGCACCTGGAACCTCTCTGGCCTCTCTGAGCATGCAGTGACCAACTACTGATGCCTACACATGTGCTCAGCACAGCTATGGAAAAGCTTGTTTATCTTGTAAAAAATTGACTTGCACAGGAAATCATCCAGAGGTGTCCTTATTCAATAAAGGGACAATAAATACTGTGAGATTCCTCACCTTTTAAGAACTTGAGCCTTTCTGCTGTTGAACTGGAGGTGACAAGAACATCTTGCCAGCCAGCAGCACCCCTCACACAGAGGGAAGGGACATTGCAAGGGAAAGGGTCCTGCCTGGCCAAGTAGGAGCTGTTATCAGCAGAGATAGACAGGAGCTTGCTTCTCCCAGCAGGATTTTCTGCCTGTGGGATGCCCCTGAGAGCATCCAAGGAGTCTCCACAGGGTCTTGCTCTCTCTCTGGAGCATCTTGAGTCTTGCCCCTGGGACCCAGTGCCCCCAGGGTGGTTCACAGCCTCTCCTGCAGGCTCTGCACCCTCCCTTGATTCCTTCCCCTTTCCCAAAGGGAATGCCAGCTTGGGGCTGCCTTCATTATGGGTGTGGAAGAGGACACTGGGGCACCCACTGTTCTCAAAGCAGGTGCTGTGGAGCCACTGTTGGAGCTTGGTGTTCCAGTGGGATGCCCAGCATCAGAGGGCATCGGGAAGAAACAAGGGTGCCACCCAGATCTGTAAACCTTGTTCAAGCACTGCCACAGCATGATCTCTGCCATGGCTGCCAGGGCATGAGCATGCACCTCGATTTCTGCACAGGTACAGCACAGCCTCCAGCTTCTCTAGCTGTCCATGGACACCAATCCCAGGCATTGTTTTTATCTCTTTGATCCAAAACAGCCCTTGGCCTGTTGTACTGCACCAGGAAAGCTTCCTGTCCCTCCCAGTCCATAGCCCCCACTCCAGTTCAGGTGGCAATGGGAAGGACCATTAGTGACCCACCATTAGTGACCCCACCTGATGCTGGAGTCCTCCACATTCTGCCTCGAGTCATCTCATGGTCCCAAAATCACTGTCTGTGCTCAGGACAATCCAACCCGTGGCTTGTTCTGTGCTTGCCATGAAGCCTCTTCACTTTTCATCTTCTCCCAAGCTCCCTGCAGAGAAGCATTCTCTGTCCCTCCCTCCTGCCCCACAGCTGGGGGTTTCCTGTGTGGGACAGATTTCCTTTCTCACTGCACTGAACAATGACACTTGTTAGCTCAGCCTTGCTGTCTGTGTCTCAAGGCAAAGATGAACCACCCCCACACAGTGGACCTGAGCCCCTACAGACCAGGAGCAGGCAAACTTCCACGCAAACCCCAGCACGCTAAGCCCCTCCTGCTCATCAGCCAGGCACAGTCACACCCAGAGGCACAGTTTCTATTGTGCCACTGTCCTTCACTCATTAGTCTGTGGAAGATTTTTTTGCTGAATTTCCACCATTATCAAGTTCCACAGGTGCTCCAACTCCACCCCCCAACTCAAATGTGCCTCTATGCTTCCAAAACAAACTAATTTGCCTTAGCTGGGGGTTCAAGGCTTTCCCGCCCTTGCTTGAAATGGGCAGTTTAAGCAGACCAAGTTGCAATGGCTTTGGATGCTTATCCACACTTAGAGCTCCTAAACCCTTGCAGTATGTGGGAGACTGCCACAGGGCTGTCTCTCTTCCTGCACCTCCCGACCTGTTTGTTAAGGTGGGATTTATTTCTCCTCCATTACTTCCAGCTTAGAGGAGTCTCTTACAGATGGGAGGATGAGATCTGCATGGAATACAGCCTTGCTCTGCTTTCCCCATGGAAATTGCTGTGTCCATGGCACTGCCATCTCCAGGAGTGTGTGCCCCTCTGCCCCAGCCCACAGCCCCTGGCAGGCTCCCCGCTCACAGAAGTGTGAGGTTCTGGTAGTATCTCTTCTTTGCAGGTACTTAGAAACACTTAGAATTTCTAAGTCCCTGTGACATTGCTCTGCTGGCACAGGCGGGGTTGGATCCCGCTGTGTAAATGTGTCCCAGAGTTTATTTGGGAACATTATTGAAAGGTTTTGCAAACCAGTAGCTTTGTGACTCGCAGGGATGTGGGGAGGTGCACAGGTGGATTTCTCCTTGTTTTGTATAACACTCAGATGCCTCCCTTGCCTTCAGCTCCAGCCCTGGGCCTGCCCTGGCCTTTCCTTGCAGTAGGAGCTGTGGATGAGCTGCCCCTTGGCTGAACTCCCCCTGTTTAAATGAGAACAAACTCATGTCTGTTTGTGTCTTCATTCGCTTGCCCCATGTTGCCTCCTTCATCTTGTGAGCTCTTGAGAAAAATGTGCCCATGCAGGGAGCCTTGAAGGAGCCCTGCTTGTCCTGCTCTTAATCAGGAAACATACACTACTTTCTGCAGCTTGAGAGAGCAAAAGATGGCAATAATACCTCTTACATTACAGGCACTGTGTTAGCAAGGAAGAAAATGTTATTTATTTTTTTCCCTGACAATACTTGCCCCACTTCTTTTTTCCATAATGCCTTAAGCATTAGGAGACACAGCTCTGCACATAGTCCAGCTCTCAAGACTACCTGTTGAGGACATTGCTCAGCAATCCAGCAGTTTTATTTGTGGATGAAGGGCAGGCAGAAGGTGGTGAATTCTCCTATGATTCCTAGTTCCTGCTGGAAGACACACAGCCATGCTGGCAAAACCCACAAAACACAGGGTTTTGTAAAATGTAGCCCTTTTTATCCTGGGACTCTGTGCCAAGAAAACCTGGCATGAGGTTGTAAAATCCAAATCATGAACTTCCTGAAGACCACTCAGCAGTGATGGGAATCTTTATCTCTCCTGCTGTCTCCAGGCTGTTCAGAGAGGTCTCTGGCACACCTGGTGGTCACCACATGTGAACATCACCGCTAACCAAGAGAGAAGAGGACACGGAGTAGACAGACTATGTTCTACCTCCCATCCCAAATACAAGCCCACAGGATATTCCCAGCAAAAAGGAGTCAGACTGCCAGGCAGGTAGTCCTTGGGAAACCTCACCCATCTCCAAGGCAGCAGGTTCTCCATAGTGCTCGCTCCCCACATCGCTGCCATGAGGGTAGGGCTGCTCGCAGCCCAGTATCCTGCAGGCACAGCCAAAGGAGGCACCTGGGCTTGCTCACGGGAGCATCAGCCAGAGAGGCCTGCAAGGAGTGGCCATAATATTTCAAAGGAGAGACAAATGAAATGGGAATTAGTTAAAAAATCCTACAGTAGGGGTAATTTAGATCCATCACATATTTTCTGCTATAATGAAGTGGTCCAATTATCTTGACGCTTGAGTGACCACTCCAGTTCTCAAAAGTAATTTCTGCACACTTGAACAACTGCTCCTCCTTCTACAGTAACCATCTCAGAAAAGAAACACATTTTTCTTGGCAGAGATGTGATTCATGTCAGCAGCTCCTCCCACTGTCCCTCACAGGAGCAGAGGGACACTCAGGCAGGGAGCTGCCTGCACAGCCTGTCCCAGGGTTGCTGGACACTCCCCACAGCAAGGGTCCCCTGGAACAGTGGGATGCTGGAGAGAAAGAGCTCAAAGTGGCTTCTGAGTCTGAGAAGTGATGGGGACAGCTGGTGGCTGGATGCAGCCCACTAGGGGAGGCAGACAGCAGGTATGCAGTGAGTCTCCTCACAGGCACCCCATGCCAGGATGGTGGCTGGGGACAGCACCACCAAGGCAAGTTGTCCTCTGGAATTTTGGATGTGCTCAAGAAAGAATGGCTCTCGCTTTGCTGCTCTCCTCTGACAGCGACCAATCTCTGAAAGCCACCAATGTGCCCCTCCTCAACAGCCTGAGGGGAGCTCCCCGTGGCCCCTGGAGCAGCACAGGGCAGGCAGGCAGGGAGGAGGCTGTGACCACCCTTCCTGACGCACCCAAAGCCACCTGCCACAGTCATCTCTCTCACCCATCACCCTGTGTGTGTCCCCCCCTCCAAAGGCACTCTAGAGCAGATCTTGTGCAAACCTTGACAGAGAGAGAGAGAGATCTCTGACAGCACCACCAGCCCCTGGTCCTCCCACAGGGACAGGGCAGGCAGACCCCAGCTGGACGAATTATTCCAAAGCTGGGCTGAGAGTTTGCAGAAGAACTGGCTTGCCTGGAAACAGAAACAAGAGCATGGGTCATAAATTCAACTCCACCTTCCCTCTGCCACCTGCGCTGTGCTCGGCGCCATGAGCTGGCAATGCCCCAAGCTGAGGGTCACCCCCAGGCTCAGCAGCTGGAGCCCCCCAGTCTCTCTGTCTCTGTCACAGTTTCTCACAAATTCAATGTCACAATGCAGCTAAAGTATTTGAAAAGCCATAATATTTGTTGGTACGACTCTTTTATTACTGTCAATTTATATATATATATTTGTTGATAAAAGAGGTCATCTTGGGAGACACTTCCAGTCTACTGGAAAATAATTGTCCAATGCTGTATATTCTGTACATGCTGTATAAACAAAGCAAAATACGTAAATCTAAATGTTTGGTGGACTCCGTGGCACGTGCTGCAGAGGGAAATTGGGATCAGGCAAGGCCCCTTCTTGGGCCACCACAGCTTGGGCTCAGGGGTCCCAGCAGAGTCACCATCCTGCTGGGCTCCGCACATGGTCTGGGACAGGATCTGGCCACGGTTCAAGGGCGAAGCCTGCGGCTCCTTCGGTGCTTTTCCCCACAGGAAGGTGAACGGGAGTGGCTTTGGGAGCAAGAGCGACCTCGCTGCTGGGGCACAGCACAGGGCCGGGCGCAGGATCCATCGGGAATTCTCAGCATGCCCGGTGTCACCCACCTGGTCCCCAGTCCTCAGCCACCACCCAGCACAACATCTCTAAGCCTTAGGGATCCGAGAGAGATGATTCCCCGTGGGAAGACAGCCAGTGACAGCAGAGACTGGCTCTGAGCATTCGCCTTCTCCAGCTCCTTCCCATGCCGATCCCAGCTGCCCTCCCTGGTGTGTTTTACAGCAGCCACGAGCTGTGACCTTCTAACCTGATACACGCTGTTAGAAAACCTGTTTCATATTTTCCATGGTATCAATCTATAACTTTTGAAATTATTTGACACAGTCATGGTAGCCTAAAAGTTGTGCTGAGCTCATATATTTTTCTATTTGTGGTGTTTTCCTATCAATAGAGAGTAGTGAACCCTATAGCTGAAAGTGAACTATTCAAAATAAATATATGACTGCAGAAAATATTTGTAAAAATTATTTATTTGAAATATTCTGCCAAAGATAGCTCTCTAATGATCTGTAAGATGTCATTTCTCTCTTTTTGCTCTGAATGTCATTGTGTAAAGACCTTTCTCACCATATCTTTTGAAGATTTTTTTTTTATCTTTAGGGGAAATAAATATTCCAGTGATTTTTTTACTAAAGCAGTAAATAGAGTAGTAAGGAGGCACGAGACAACTTTGCAAAGATGATAAACAGGATCCAGTAATAACCACTCTGAAAATCCAGTTTCTCCTGTAGTTCCTCTGGCTGACAGATGGGGTTTGAACCCTGGAACAGCTGTCCAGCAGCAAGACCTTGGGTGCTGCTGCTGTGGCTGCTGTGTAGCTTACCCAAAGAAGAGAAATCTCCCAAGAATTCCATCCCCAGGCTTGGGGCATTTGAATCCCCTTGCATCCAGTCTTAGCCTCTTCATTATTTATGGGGATTTATTTCTTAGCTCTTAATAGGCCCTGTGGCACATGGGGAACCCTCACCCAGAGCTTAGTGGGGCTTTAGTCCAAAGTTATTCCCTCCACGCATCTGCCAGCAGCCCTGAACCAGTGGCACAGGGAATCCTGCTGGCATCCAGACCTGTCCCCTTCCTCACATGAGGACAGGGCAGGGGACACTCAGCCACCAGGGGACACAGTACTTTAGCAAGAGGATCCATCCCTGCAGATACTCAGCTAAAACAGGGGGAAGTACAGCCTTTTACCATGGAGAAGCTGCCTAGATTAGTCTTTTAGAAATTACTTTTTTTTATTATTATTATTATTGTAATGAAAAATCTTTCCCTTTTTCATTTCTCCTTTTTGAAACAACTTTTCAATACTAGGGAAGGCCTTCATTATCTTCTGTGATCCCCAGGTCTGCTGCTGTGGAAATAAATCCTCAGCCATGTCTGTTAGGCTTCACCACTTCAAAGAGATTTTTGGCTCAGATTTTTTCCCCTTCTGAGCAGATTCACAGTTTCTTAAATGTCTTGGTCATAAAGGTCTGGAGGAATTAATTGGTTAAAAAAATTCACTGTTCCAGTGAATGTGTTTCCACAAGCAGTTCAACTTTTGACTCCCCCAAGGTCAGACACATGTGTAAGTGTTTTATTGGGAAGGCAGGTGAGAAAAGCATTTTCCAAGCCATAGGGTGTGATGGGTGTGATGAGATAACTGCTGTCCATGGGGCATGGGTGGCACACCACAGCCGTGCCAGGGAATCTTTGTTCCCCTGTGCAATGGGCTCTCTGAATCCAGGGCTGCGCAGCTGCTGCATCACAGAGAAATGCAAGCGAGCCAGGGAAGACAATGGTGAGAAGAACTGGGTTTCTGATCACTGTGCATTTTGTTAATTAGTGAATTCAAATAGTTTTATTTTTACCAAAAACAGATAATCTTTATTCCAGTAAAGACAACTGTTAACTTGAGATATATATAAATATATATATTATTTGAACTGTTTATATCCTGTTGCTCTAACTACATAAAATGGAAACATGTTGCAAGTTGTGTCATTTCAATATACAAAATAAATTACTTTTTCCTGCATGCTGCCTGGGTATGTTGTGATTTGAATTAAGATTTATATTTGAATTGCCTTATTCAAGAGGTTGTATGTTGCCTAACTGGGGAATGACCTGGCACTGTTCATCACATTACATGTGTACTTGATGCTGTGTTATGTCAAATTCAGATGAGTCATCTGTCATCTATGTATTTTGTGGGAGATCTTTTACCATGTTAAACTGTGATATGTAAACCTTCATTGCCTGAAATAGTCACAGTTGTATAAATCAGTGTCTTCACCTGTTTTCCTAATTTTAACACAATTCCTAACACAAAATATAGATGTTTGTAAATTCTTCATTCATTTGGTCTATTTTTATGTATGAGGCTTTTTCAATCTGGCAAAGCAGTAAGATAAGGCAGTTTCCCTGGAATTTTTCAATCAAGGCTCAGCTACATTTCCATCCCTCGGTAAGAGGCAGCAACCAATTTTCAGCAGTGACAATTGGCATTCAGGATGTCTGTTTATTGCTATTACCTCTCCTGGCTCAGATGGGTCATTATCACCGCAGAACGCGATGATGAATGACGAGCCAGACGTGACGCTCCTGCAGTGACACCGCTCTGGGGATCCCAGGCACTTCACAACGCCTTCCTCAGCCCCGCACTTCTGCCGGGCCACAGGCTAGGTGGGAGGGAAGGGTGGGGGTCCCTGCAGACACATCTGGCAGCAGCACTGCGGCCAGGAAACAGCTCATTTTGGGGAACAGACCCCCAGAAGCCCATCTACAGCTGGCTGGAGCATTTCTGGACGTTCCCGCCCCCATGCTTAAAACCCCCAAGTAAAACAGTGGTTGGGATCATTAAAACACTCTTGCCTGGGTCAGACACCGTCCTTGCTCAGCTGTGCGGGTACCATATCATCCTGAGCACAAGCAGCAGGGGTGTCTAACCGTGGAGTGAGAGCCCCACCGTGCTCTCCCCACTCTTCCAGTCTGGACCGCAGCCGCATAGGAAACGCTGCTCGCTTTTTATGTCTAATAACCATAAGAAACAAATGGCCAGAGGAAAAAAAAACTGCTGGAGCAGGACAAGCTGTGGTCCTGGGTTATTGAATCTCTATCCAGGGCTTCGAGTGCTAAAAAAATTCCCATCCCATCCACAAATGTACCTATCTTTTTTTTTTTTTCTTTTTCTCCCTTTAGTTTCGGCATGCTTCGGGTTTGAAGGCTGTCAAAAGGAAAAAATGCACTGGGAAGGGCTGGAGGAGCATGGGGAGGAGGCTGCCACAGGCAGCGCGGTGCGGCACCCCAGGACTGGGGGAAACAGGGCAGAGGACTGGGGGAAATATGCTTGCTAGAGGAAAGTGTGCGGTAGTGTTCTGATTTTTGCTCCAGCCCCTCGGAGGCTCTCAGCGTGACCCCACGAGTGTCATGGGCGGTGGCCGAAAGCCGCAACGGGGCTCACCCGCGCTCGTCGATACCGGCGCAACTCAGCGCAGCTAACGGCGGGCTGCGGGGCCGCGGCCCTCGCTTCCCATTGGCTGCGGTAGGCCCCGCCCCTAGCGCCACTGGCTGGTGCGCGGGCGGGTTTCCCGCGCGCGCGGCCGGGCGCGATGGCGGCGGAGCGGGGCTTGGAGCTGGTGCGGGAGCTACACCGCGCTGCCGGCGGGCACCTCCCGCCCTTCCGGGTGAGCTCCGGGAACACCGGGATGGGCCCCGTCGGCCGCCCGCTCTCACTGACTGTGCCCGCTGTTGCAGACGGAGGAGATGCGGCAGGCACTGGAGGAGATGCGGGCGCTGTACGAGCGTAACCAGGCGGACGTGTGAGTTGGGCGCCTGCTCCCGGCGCGTCCCGCAGAGCACGGGCGGTGCTCCCCGACCCGCAGCTCTCGTCCTACGCCTCTTTCTCCTTATCCTCATCCCCCAGGTCCGAAGCGAAGTCGGGACGGACCGACCTGATCTTCCTCATCCGGTTCCGGCACTGCTGCCTGCTCCGGAACCAGCGCTGCCTCCTGGCCTACCTGTGAGTGCGGCGGGGGGTGGCCGCCTCCCCTTGGTTCATCCCTGCCGGCACAGGATCCCCAGGGGCAGGGTGCTGGGACACTCGGCGCGGGCAGGTGGCTTTTCCACGAGCAGCAAGGTAGCTGTGGAGCTGGTTCTCCTTGTGTTTATTGCTATTACCACAAAGAGAAGGCTCTGCTTCCTCCTGCTCTTTAAAAGTTTAGACTACTGGGTATAGCTGTTGTCTGGGGATGTTGCCAGCACTCACCTCAGCAGAGGTGGTGGGTTTGCCCCATTTCATTCCCTAGATATGACCGGTTGCTACGGATCCGAGCACTGAGGTGGGAGTATGGCAGTGTTCTGCCCAACACCATCCAGTTCCACATGTCCACTGAGGAAGTGAGTCAGCCTCATTTCAAACTCTTCCCCTCTTTCCACATAATCCTCCTGCTGGATTATTTAGTGCAATCAAAAGAGGGTAGTCTTCCCCCCACTATAAACATGACATTTAACATGTCTTTCTGTAAATACTGACTTGTGTGTACTCATTGTCTGTGGGTACAACCCTGTTAATGCCCACAGGTGGAGTGGTTCAATCAGTACAAAAAATCTCTGGCTACCTACATGAGGTCAGTAGGAGGAGAAGAGGGGCTGGACCTCACACAGGACATCAAACCTCCTAAAAGCCTGTACATTGAAGTAAGTACAAGATTTCTGGTTTCTATCCATGAATAAACATTTTCCTGACTATCTCCTTTCGAGTGTTTCATCCCCATCCTAAGTGAGTTCATCAAGCAAAACCTTTCAGAGCTCCAAAGCTTTCACAGGTTTCTGTGTTTTACTCTGCCTGCCAGCATTTTACTCCTTCTACTGAGGGCACAAAGTATGTTGACAGGTGGCATTTCTAGTCTGCAGGGAGTTAATGGTGGGGTGAGTTTTCCAGTAAGAGGTTTTTGCATCTTTTTGTAGAAACTTAACNAAAACCTTTCAGAGCTCCAAAGCTTTCACAGGTTTCTGTGTTTTACTCTGCCTGCCAGCATTTTACTCCTTCTACTGAGGGCACAAAGTATGTTGACAGGTGGCATTTCTAGTCTGCAGGGAGTTAATGGTGGGGTGAGTTTTCCAGTAAGAGGTTTTTGCATCTTTTTGTAGAAACTTAACTAACTAGACCAATTAGAAACCATGTTCCTGTGCTAAGGACTGTTACCTGGAGCGGGTGGTTGTTTTTTTCATTGGACTCTTACAGACCTGTGTTTCCACTTGGCAGGTGCGGTGCTTAAGAGACCATGGGGAATTTGAGATCGATGATGGCACTACCATCCTGTTGAAGAAGAACAGCCAGGTACCTGTGGCAGGAGTGTAGTCTGTTCTCTTCCTTCCCTTTCATTCCCATGACATCCCCCTGCTGATGTTGGCCCTGCAGCACCTCCCAGCCCCTGCACACACAATTCCTTGCGCATGCTGTCTGCATGGTCCAGAGAGCATCTCTGCCTGATCTGGTACCATGAGGCACTGGAGGTACAGCACAACAAACAGATCTGGTTGTGTTCAGCAATAAGTCCAACAAATTCAAGGAGGGTTTTTCTGTGTTTCTGTGCAGCACTTTTTACCCCGCTGGAAATGCGAGCAGTTGATCAGACAAGGAGTCCTGGAGCATGTTCTGTCCTAAGTGTGCAGGACAGGAGGGACAGCTCTTGCTTGGTGGCCTGCCCACAGTGGGG
>VXBI01013128.1:70396-136311 GCA_013397375.1 Toxostoma redivivum
TGCGGGCGCTGTACGAGCGTAACCAGGCGGACGTGTGAGTTGGGCGCCTGCTCCCGGCGCGTCCCGCAGAGCACGGGCGGTGCTCCCCGACCCGCAGCTCTCGTCCTACGCCTCTTTCTCCTTATCCTCATCCCCCAGGTCCGAAGCGAAGTCGGGACGGACCGACCTGATCTTCCTCATCCGGTTCCGGCACTGCTGCCTGCTCCGGAACCAGCGCTGCCTCCTGGCCTACCTGTGAGTGCGGCGGGGGGTGGCCGCCTCCCCTTGGTTCATCCCTGCCGGCACAGGATCCCCAGGGGCAGGGTGCTGGGACACTCGGCGCGGGCAGGTGGCTTTTCCACGAGCAGCAAGGTAGCTGTGGAGCTGGTTCTCCTTGTGTTTATTGCTATTACCACAAAGAGAAGGCTCTGCTTCCTCCTGCTCTTTAAAAGTTTAGACTACTGGGTATCACTGTTGTCTGGGGATGTTGCCAGCACTCACCTCAGCAGAGGTGGTGGGTTTGCCCCATTTCATTCCCTAGATATGACCGGTTGCTACGGATCCGAGCACTGAGGTGGGAGTATGGCAGTGTTCTGCCCAACACCATCCAGTTCCACATGTCCACTGAGGAAGTGAGTCAGCCTCATTTCAAACTCTTCCCCTCTTTCCACATAATCCTCCTGCTGGATTATTTAGTGCAATCAAAAGAGGGTAGTCTTCCCCCCACTATAAACATGACATTTAACATGTCTTTCTGTAAATACTGACTTGTGTGTACTCATTGTCTGTGGGTACAACCCTGTTAATGCCCACAGGTGGAGTGGTTCAATCAGTACAAAAAATCTCTGGCTACCTACATGAGGTCAGTAGGAGGAGAAGAGGGGCTGGACCTCACACAGGACATCAAACCTCCTAAAAGCCTGTACATTGAAGTAAGTACAAGATTTCTGGTTTCTATCCATGAATAAACATTTTCCTGACTATCTCCTTTCGAGTGTTTCATCCCCATCCTAAGTGAGTTCATCAAGCAAAACCTTTCAGAGCTCCAAAGCTTTCACAGGTTTCTGTGTTTTACTCTGCCTGCCAGCATTTTACTCCTTCTACTGAGGGCACAAAGTATGTTGACAGGTGGCATTTCTAGTCTGCAGGGAGTTAATGGTGGGGTGAGTTTTCCAGTAAGAGGTTTTTGCATCTTTTTGTAGAAACTTAAACTAACTAGACCAATTAGAAACCATGTTCCTGTGCTAAGGACTGTTACCTGGAGCGGGTGGTTGTTTTTTTCATTGGACTCTTACAGACCTGTGTTTCCACTTGGCAGGTGCGGTGCTTAAGAGACCATGGGGAATTTGAGATCGATGATGGCACTACCATCCTGTTGAAGAAGAACAGCCAGGTACCTGTGGCAGGAGTGTAGTCTGTTCTCTTCCTTCCCTTTCATTCCCATGACATCCCCCTGCTGATGTTGGCCCTGCAGCACCTCCCAGCCCCTGCACACACAATTCCTTGCGCATGCTGTCTGCATGGTCCAGAGAGCATCTCTGCCTGATCTGGTACCATGAGGCACTGGATGTACAGCACAACAAACAGATCTGGTTGTGTTCAGCAATAAGTCCAACAAATTCAAGGAGGGTTTTTCTGTGTTTCTGTGCAGCACTTTTTACCCCGCTGGAAATGCGAGCAGTTGATCAGACAAGGAGTCCTGGAGCATGTTCTGTCCTAAGTGTGCAGGACAGGAGGGACAGCTCTTGCTTGGTGGCCTGCCCACAGTGGGGACTGAGCTCTGGTGTACGCAGGACTTCAGACACGTCAGTATTTCTGCAGTGGCACCCTGCCACTCCTAATAGCCTTTGATGCCTTAAAATCACAGCTCTTCATGAGCAAAGGGTGCATGCTGGTAATATAGCAATCATGGGAATCCAGGATAGCAGGGGGGCATTATCCAAGCCCCACAGCTACAGCCAGGGTTTGTGAATGCATTTTTGTTTGGAGTAGCTCACACTCTGCATGTTGGGAGTAAGACACCAACTGGCTGGGCTCTAGAAGCCAGCAAAACTCCATGGTTGCAAAATAAAGAACTCCTTCAATCTCAGTCTTGGGTTTTTAAGAGTTAATGTGATGTTCATTCAGCACTCTGATCTCCAGCCAAACCGACCCTGACCCTGCAGTGTGATGGTTATTTAAGTATCTCAGTGGAACTGCTCCTCCAAGTGTCAGATAAGGCTGCACAAGGTTCTTTCCAGGATTAGACCTGAAGCCTTGTCCCCATTAGAGACCCATAAATGTTGTTTCTTGAAGTTCTTTGTAAATGATCATTGCAGTCTGGGTCACAGGCCTGGGTTTTTTCTCACTGTGCTTGGTCTGTGCTTCTGTTCCTCTGAAGAATCTATTATCTCTCATAGCACTGGTCTGGCAGGGCCTACAAGCTATTTGGAATAGGGATGGGAAAGGGTTTTAAGGATTCTGGTTAGCACAAAAACAGAACAAGGCTAAAGAGCTGCTTTCTCTGTCTGGTTTTCCTAATGGAGCTGCTCAGCTCTTGCACTGTGTCTGGGAAAACACTTGCAAAAACATTAGCCCTAGGTAAGACTAGAGGTTTGCTTAGCCCCCATCTCAGACTGGAGCTGAAAATGCAAATAGTTGGGGAAGAATGCAGGAAAAGGATAAATGCTTGGGATATTACAGCATTGTTCTGTCCTGCTCACTGCAGAGGCAATAATCTGGTTGGTTTTGGATCCTAGGCTCAGGTTTAGGAGGAGCTATCAGGAGTAAATGTTCAGCAGCAGCTGGGAAAAGTTACTGAAATACAGAGTAGACTGGGGATAGCAGGAGGTGCTGTAACATTACAAACATTTTAATGCCACAACTCAGGTTTCCTGCTCAGAGCGAGCCAGGCAGAGGGCCCTGCAAGCCCTTCTGCCCTGGCTTTCAAGATGTAACTGTGGCTCCAACATCAACTGTCTGCAGAGAGGGAGCACCTGCATCACCACCAAACACTGCCAAAGAAAATCCTGTGAGACGGCTGCCCTGAGACAGACATGACATAACAGCACACTACCACTGAGAAAGGCACCAAGGCTGCTGCTTTCAGTTGGAAAATTCAGCTATCCACAGGACCAGTTTCTTCAAAGGACTCCAGGCTCCCCATTTGCTATTTTCTGCACAGGAAAATCCTGGCAAGACCAGAGAGGACAAGGCTGATTTCCCAACCCAGGCATACCTCTCATTCTGCACCTGACCAGCTGCAGCCAGGCCCAGGGGCTGCCACTGCAGACATCCCATCACCCACTCAGAGATGCTGGTGTGATTTTTCCAATAAGATGCTTCAGAGCTGAGGCTTGTTCCTCCAACAGCTGGTTCTTCTCCTCCATGCTCTTCTGCTTCAGCTCAGCAGCCTGCAGGGCCATTGCAAACCTCCTGTTCTCTCCACGGAGCTCTTCAATCAATTGTTTGTTCCTGGAGAGTTGGGCCTAAAGCAAGGACAGGAGGCTTCAGATTCAGCATCCCATACAGGGGTACTACATGGGCAGGGACACACAGCAGCAGCCCCTCTGGCACTCACCTGGGCATCTCTGAGCTGAGCTGCCCTCTCTGCCAGCACAGCTTCAGCATTTCTCAGACTCTGTTCCAGCCTCTCTGCCTGCTCCACAGCTGCCTGCAGCAGCTGCTCATGTTCCTCCTACAGTGGGCAAGAAAGCCTATCTTTGGGTTGTTCCAGCAGGAACAACTCTCCTGGCCTCTGGCAACCCTGGACCGTACATTTCCCCAAGGCCCTGTTCATGGACCTTCATACTCCTTGAGGCAGAGCAGGGGGGGTTCATCAGAGGTGCAGGATACAAAGAACAGTGGGACAGACATCTAGAATAGCACAACCTTCCCTAGGTCTGCACCCAACCAGTTTTCAGACAAGGCACAAATTTTCCAGCAATGTTTTCTATAAAAATAAGCCATTGGCCTCCCCTTTCCCAGCCATGTCCAGGAAAGCTCAGGGAGAGACAAAGTATCCTTGGATGCAGTCATTGTGCCTGCTTCTTATAGTTCCTTAGATAATAATTTGCCCTATCTTTGCCCAGAAGACAAACTCACAAAAACCCAACACCGGGTTACTCAGTGCCCTAGAGATAAATCCACCTGTTGGAATGCAGGGTGGTGACTGGAGGATTCATAAAGAATTAAAGTTGCGGCTGAATTTGAAGGTAAGTGCATTTTCCATGTGGGTTCTTTGTGTCTAGCATCTTCCACCCAAACCTCTGGTGCCTTCAATCACAGCTGCCTTCCAGGCTGCCAGGCCAGCAGTATTCCCTTCACAGCACCCTTGACCGAGCTCCTGCAATTCCCTGCTTACCTGGGTCCTGACCAGCTGCCTGCATGTTTGCTCAGCCTGCCGCTGGAGGCTTTCCTGGAGCTGCTGAGTCTTGCACTGTTCCTCTCTCAGGGTGTTTTGCAGCTGCTGAAACTGCTTCTTTGGCACCATTTTGTTTATCTGGGCCTTGGCCTGCTGCAGCTGCAGAGCGTGCTGTGCCTGGGCCAGGCTCAAGCTTGCTTTGGCTTCCAAAAGCTGTAACACAGAAAGGTTGACAGCTGGTTACAGCTTTGAGCCAACAAGAGGACAAGCCCAGGCTGTGTTTTAGGGGAGAGGAGAGGTTAGACAGCACCCTCAGCTCTCACCCCAACATGGACACAGCAGACCTGCAGGACCATGGAATGGTGCTCACTGGGCAGCCTGCAAAGCAAGGGATTGAGAGCACTAAGAGCTGCAGGAGGAGAAACAGAGACCCTTCACTCAGAGATGCTCCCCTTGCTGAGTAGCAAGGAGCAGGAGTTGCTGGAGGGATTCTCTGGGAGGGAATCCCAGCACCAAGAGCTGCCATGAGGGCAAGAGACAGAGGGGGCTGCTCACCCGGGTTCTTAGATACATCCCAGGCTAGCTGTGATGTACTAAATGTCCTGTACTGATGTCCTCTGCTTCCTGTCACCAGCAAAGGGCAAACCTGGTACTGGGAAGCAGGTCTGGTCTAACTTTGCACTAAGGCTGCCTAGGAATGGCTGGCATGGGTAAGCTGTACTTTGGAAAGCCAGTCTCCAGGGTCAAAT
The DNA here is from genome assembly GCA_013397375.1 of Toxostoma redivivum. Classification (NCBI taxonomy): domain Eukaryota; kingdom Metazoa; phylum Chordata; class Aves; order Passeriformes; family Mimidae; genus Toxostoma; species Toxostoma redivivum. Next base: position 75,467 of record VXBI01013128.1, read on the forward strand.
GCAGGAGAGGGATATTAACACACTGGAAGGTTTCTCACATTGGCCTTCCCCTCTCTGTCCGGGTGATCCACATTACTCTGCTCTGACCACCTCATTTCCCATCTCTCAATAATCCCTGTCTGGCTGCTGTCATCCCTTCCCAAGCCTTATCTGATTCTACCACTCCTCCAGCTCTTCTGTCAGCTGAGCGATGGGGAGCCACAGCTGCAGGCACCCCTGTGTGAGCCACCTCCACTCAGCCTCCATCCCCTCTGCCCAGCTAGCCTGCATAGGACAAGGACAAGGGGGATATCACAGGAACAAGCAAGCAAGGACCTCTCCCCAGCTGCACCTGAACTGGCTTCAGCCATATTTGAGCAGGAGGGAGAATCCTTTGTCCCCCACAAAGAGGAAGAGGGCAACTTTTTTTCTGACTGGGGAAGGTGTCCAGCACAGCCCCAGGCAGGACTCAAATACCAACATCACTGAGACCACCTACCTTTTCCTGCGAGGCCTGGAGCTGCTGTTGGAGCAGCTCCATCTCCATCCAATATGCTGCATGCCTCTGATGGTGCTCCAGCCTTGCAGCAATCTCTGTTCCTCGTAGCCACTCAGCCTCCAGAAGCCTCTGGCTCTGCAGTTGGGCAGTGCCAGGGCCATCACTGTGACCAGCCTTGTGCTCAGGGGTTTCACAGCCCAGCTGATGCATCTTGACATCCCGGTGAGAGAGCTCTTCTTTACCGTTCTCACTCTGGAAAAGGTTGAGAACAAAAAACAACAAATCATGCACAAGAGGCTTGGGGTGGGAACACAAGCAACAAAGACTGACTGAGCCATGTGGGTTTGAGACTGGGAGTGAGAGAAATCTCAGGGAGAAAGTGAAAGCGGTGAAAATCATTTAAGACTTTCCCCTTCTCTCAGACTTTCAGTGGCTTTTGTCACAAAAGTTTTCACTGCTTTACAAGCTATAAGATGAAGCTGGTTCTTCAAGGCAAGACTGGGTTTGAATTTTTGAAAACAAACTATTTTGCTCTCCTCTATGAACACCTGCAGTTTTTGTCCTAAATCCTTCAGCCAAGAGCCTGGTAGTTGGGGTTAATGGCTTCTTACCAATGCTGTAAACTCTGCTATTTCAGCCAGCTCCTCCACCTTCTCTCTACCCAACTCACTCCTGTGTTTTTCCTGCTGGGAAGAGGTATAGGATCAACTTCAGAGCAGAGAGCAGCAAAGCACAGCCACCCAGAGGAGTGCACTGTTTTGGGTAGTCCTACATCTGGTTTTGGCCTGCAACAGGAGGCAAAGCCAAGCCAAAACAGATATGGCCTGAACTGATGCAGGAGTGAGTCAAGTGCCTCTGCCTCAGCCCAGGGCAGACAGCCTACGGACATCTAAAGTCCTGCAACACTCTCAGAGCCTAGAAATCAAGGGATGAAGAACAACAGAAGGGATAGCTTATCAGATTGGGATCATCCACACCAGAAACCTGTCTGTCCCCAGATTTATGGCTCAGTGGGTGACCCCAGTACCTATCTAGAGCTTCCTAAGGAAGAAATCCATCCCATGTTAACTGTTCAGCAAGCTGTTCTCCAGCAGCCAGCACAGGTCGCCTGTGCAGGGTGAGATGCAGAGTGAGAAAACCATGCACAAGCCCCATTTATTCTGGCATTTTGTGCTGCCTCCCTGATCTTTTCCAATTTGGTTTCCAATGACAGCAAGGACTAAAAAAAACTAAGAAAAAACTTTCCCATAACTCAGGCAAAACATGTGGGGACAATCAAGAGACAATAGTAGAGAAGGAGGTGGTCTTCAAGGGAAGGGAAATAAAGGGGAATAAGGACAAAGAACATTTATGTGGCTTCCAGCTGGCTAAAATTATTTTGCAGTCTTGTGGATAGAAAAGTGACTTGCCTCATCAAGACTTCATTTCTGGATAACAGGTGGTGAGGCCAACCCCTCAACTGCAATAAAGCCAGGTCTGGAGAAATCAGCTTGTTTGTGAGGCCTCTGTGATTTTACAGTGCTGGACACAACAGCTGTGACCCCAAATCCAAGGTGGCCTCATTATCCTTCCACTTCTATTGGTACTCCTGGTCTTCCATTATCCTTCCACACCAGGTATTCTCATTCTTCCATGAATACTGGCACTTGTAGGCATGAAGCTTAGTCCTGTTTTAGATGGTCCTATCCAATAACTGCTGCTAAACACCAGAGCCATATAGGACCCAAATTCCTCAAGGGAAGGCACATGATAACAGACTACTCATCCTGGCAGGGAGGACAGCATTGCAATTTGTGGCAGTGCCTGTGACAGGCAAAGGAGCCATGTGAGGAAGTTCTTCCTCTCTTTTTGAAGCACAAGGACCAGTCCATGTGGTGTTTGCTCACCTCAGTGCAGCTGCTTTCCAAGTTTTACATTGAAATTCGCATGCTGTGCTTCCTGTGGCATCTCCAACATCCATGTACAAGGCAGAGGAGATGAGTGTGCAGCCAGCCACAGCCACAGGAGCACATCTCAGCTCCCACAGTCAGTAAAAGACATAATATAGCTTCTGCATTTGTCTACATGTGCTCAGTAATATTAATTGGAAGTATCCTAGTTCATAGTCCACTTCATGTGAGCAGTAGAACAAAGCTGCTGTTAGAACATCCAGAAAGAACACAGCTGCTGTTATAGCATTCAGCATCATCATTGTGTTAAGCAGCCTTGTGTCTCACAAGGCATCTGCTTTTTCTTTGCAGAAGCATGTTAGTTCTTCAAACTACCTTTGCACTCAAGCCTGACACTCTCTTGAGCTCTGGGTTCATTTTCCAACTACTGCATGACATCTTTGAGCTGCATTAGCTCCAGTTTCAAGCTGTTCCTCTTCAGCTCTGTTTTGACAGCCTGAATGTCAGGTTTGCTCCTATGTTGTTACACCACTCTGTCTCCCAGAGCTTTTTTCCTTCTTGCCCTGCAAGATGATGTCCTTGCGATGTCTGCTGTTTGAAGGCATTCAACTGTGCCCTCTCTGCCTCCTTCCCAAACACATCCCCTTCTCTATCAAGATTCCATTGCTCCCAGACAAATGTTTTCCACTTTGGCTCCAGCTTCTAGATTGAACAGGGCATTTGTTACAACAAACATCTGCAACTCTCTGCACTGGTGTGTCCATCACACAACTGTTCATTTCTTCTCTGTTCCTTCAGTGTTGACATTGCAACAGAAGATTTTAGTCTACCTGCTCATCTGAGTCTCAGGGGATCAACTCCTTTTCCCCTAGAGGACAGCTCTCCAGACACCTTGTCCCTTTCAACAGCAGAGCCCTCACCTTTACTGTCTCTGCATTACTCCCATTTCATCCTGATGCCTTTTTAATATTTTGTACCCAATAGCCAGCATTACAGACATCTTGGCATGTTCATCATTAACCTTTTCTTATAACTTGAGCTTCCCCTGCTTCCATAGAGACTTAGTCTTTATTCTTCTGCTTCCACTACTGCCTCTCATGGGTGCCTTGCTCTTGAAGGCCTCATCTTGGAGCCTTTGTGTTGGGAAATTACCTCCTCTCACACCAGTATTGCTGCAATAAAGCCTTACTGCTGTCCTCATGCTGGCATTCACTCCATGACAGCTTTTGGTCCTGCTCAACCTCTGCATCTTTCCTAAAGATAAAAACTGTTTTGATGATATGGGTTAGATATCAGCTTGAAAAGCTCAGCCAGCCACTGAATGTACATTTGCTGGAGATGCAATACAAAGGATTTTTTTATGTTGCAAAGTCAAGGCAATTTGTTAAACTTCACAGAAAGTTCCCACACCTTTTGCACTTCTCAAAGGCTCACACCCATCACATCTTTTCCAGCAACTCTGAAAGCTCCTCACTGCAGTCAGTGCATCTGCCATTCACCACAGATAAAATAGCTTAAATGCCTTGTATTCCTGTCATTTGGGTTTGTTTCCCTGGTCTACCACAGACTTCAGCCAAATCACCTCCTTTCTCCCTCACCTACCCTTATCTCATCCCTAAAACACCTACCAAAATCCTCTGCTTGCATATTCCCAAGGGGAACACTGCTCCTAAAGGGAGACACAGTCGGGCAGAGGCAGGAGGAAGAGAGGATAAATAGTTTTTCAGTGACAACCTCATTCTTTCACAAGCCAGTCTCTTTTACCTATATGGAGAAATTTAAGATATTTTTTACTGCTTTTAAGATATCAAGTTGTGATCATCTAGCAAGTAGAAGCAGGTTTGCTAAAGGACCAAGAAGAGGTAATAAGAAAACACTAATGAAAGCTCTTTTATATCTCACACTGTTTTAAGATGCAGTCTTCACTGGGCACTGCCTCTAACATAACCTTGTAGAACATACAGGGGAAACTTATAAAGCTCTCATGCAAGGGGAGTTTAGATGTCTCACTTCAAACAACTGCAGCCCTGCAATTCTGCCCAGATTTTCTTCCTAATTAAAACAGCTCTCCAGCCCTATGAAAAATCAGCCCAACCTACTCTGGTATGAGCAGGAGATGCATCCCTAATCTCCTCCTTAGCTCCAGAAAAAGAAGGGTGCCAGACTTCAGGCTCAGTTTGTCCCTGCACTACATCTTTATTTCTTCTCTGTCCTGGTCCAGCTACTGCCCTGGATGACAAATATCTTCCATGTGCTGCTGTCCCACTCTGGCCTGCTCCATCTCAAACCTCTCCTCCAGCCCCAGGCTCCATTCCCATTTTTGGTCTTTCAGGGTATTAATTATAGCCCAGGTTTGCAACTGTTTCTTCAAGATCTCTTTCCTGGCCTTCCATCTTGCACATCTCAGCCTTGAAGCTTTCCCTACTGTTCTTTCTCTCCCTCTCAAAGTTTTTCCACATTAACTCTATTTCTTCATTGTAATAGTTCATCTGTTGGAAGGAGATAGGATTGGGATATTAGCACCACACTCCTGAGAGCTTTCCTCTTCTCCAATAGCTCCAGTTCAGATTGATCTATTGGTCCTACAGGGGACAGGGGACTCTCTTTAGGCGGTTCTGGTCCCTGCTGAACTTAGGGCATCAATCAGTCTCATGCAGCAGAAACCAGTGGGTCCCACTTCTTGCCAGCAAGCAGCGCAGTTCTCCCCATTCTCCTGTTTGCAAGGAACCCCAGAGAGGAGAAGGAAGAGGCCAGGGCATCATCTGCCACTGCTCCTCATATCCTTACTCCACTGCAGAATCGTTCCTTGTCAGGATGTGGTGGCAAGAAACTGCTGCTCCCCACAACTCCCTTGTGAGCACTGGAAACTCCAGGATTTGATGTGCACAAAGGCAGGAGTATAAAGCAGGCAGAAGATCTGTAGGCAGCTTTTTGCTCCTTGAACTGTTCCGTCACCTGTGTGGCAGCTTAGGATTTTCTCTTGCAGTGCTGCAATATAAAACCCAGCAAGCATCACTGACCTCTCAGTTCAGCAGCAAAAGGAGTAAATGTGGAAACTCAGGCCTCTCCCATGAGCATTCACAGCTTCCTGAAGAGGGGGCTGGGCCCACACTGTCTCCTCAGAGCAATCAGGTTAGAGGTGTGCTGCAAGCCAAGGGTGACAGGGCTTTGATTCAGCCCCTACATCAGGAGACACCTGGCTGCTTCTCCTCTTGGTCCTCTCCCTGGTTTTACTGTGACAGCAACACTGAGTGATCTCTGGTGTGATTCACACAAACCTGTCACAAGGTAACAGTGATTTCCAGAGAGCCTTTGCCAGCCAGTGAGGCAAAGGCTCCAAATCCTCCTACCAGCTAAGACAGGCTGGTGAAACACATGAAATAACTCCACAAGACTGATGAGATACCACCCTGCCCCCTAGCCTGAACTCTCTCTCCAGCAACCCCACTGGAGCAGATGTCTCATAAGTCATGCTGTAGCAGTTGTGCTTACCAAGCAGTCAGGACATCTCCCCCCACCCCACTCACCTTGGTTTCCAGCTGCACCTTCAGGTCCTGCAGCTGCTCTTGGAGCTGCTCCACTGGGAGTGACATTTCTGTAAACACAGAAGTAGGAACAAGAAGGCTTGGAGAGGGGTGTGATGGCAGACAGGAGCTCTGTGAGGGTAGACCTACAAGACAGGCCTACAAGGTCAGGAGGACTGCAGCTTCATCCAGTCCATACAACCCCAGATGAGGAATGTCCATCTTTTATCTGGCAACTAATCCCAGGGCTGCATCACCCCTCTCAGCCAGGAGCTTTCATCTAATATTCAACTTGAATTTTCCAACCCACAGTTTGGACTACTTCCTCTTTATTGCATTATTTCCCCAACACCTTCAACACTGAAAATCTGCCAATTCACCCATAGCTGCCTAGTTCACAAGTTCCATCACCAGCTCTCAAGTTGGAAAAACCTCTTCTCCATCTCCTTCCTCCCCACCACCCATATTCTCCTTCTTCCCTCCCATGACTGCCCAGTACTGGAACTGGCAAGCAGTAGTTCAGGCACAACAAGCCTCCCCACATTCCCATGCAAACTTGGATCCAGAGGGAACTTTGTTCTTGCTGAGAGGATGGGCACTGAACCCTTCTGCATGTTACCTGCTGCTGGCAGCCCTCCCTCAGCTCTGCTCTCCTTCAGCTGCAGGCGCAGCCTTTGCCGCTCCCTTCGCAATGCTCCATTCTGATCGTACAGCATCTGAAACAAACACTGCTCAGGACACAGGACAAAGCTCCTGCAGCACAAAAAGCATGAAGGGCCTCCCTCAGCCCCAGCACAGCCTTCCCAAACAAAGGCAGACATGAGAGAGTTTGGAGGAGCCAAAGTAAAGAAGAAATATAACCTGTTTTCCAAGATCACCACTGTAAAGCATAAAGCAACTGCCCCTGAATGCAAAAGCACACAAAACCAGGGCGCTTGCAGACACCTCAGGGGGCTGGGCCTCCTGTGACCCTCCTGACCTAAGTAACCATTGGTAGAATCCAACACAGAAGAAATATCAGGATCTCAGCATGAGCCCAAAGGTTTCTGTTTGCATCCTCAAGATGCTCTTGGAGACACACAGGCTACCCAACAAGACTACTCTATGCAGATAAGGCCACCAGCCGGATTCACAGTGAAGCAAGGCCCACAGGCCTCTGGGAGGGAACATTCCCAGGTTGCAGAAGGAATAAAACAAGGTAAGAAGGTGCTGATCCCATGGGAAGCATAGCATGAGGCAGGTCCTGCTGGTCTCCTGGTGCCAGAGACACCCCAAGGACATGAGTTTATCCCATCTCCATCAGCAAGGAGTCCCAGAGTTGAACACCTAGTAATGAGCAACCACACCAGTGCAATGAGCCACTTCCATGGAAGTTCTGGAAATGGGCAGCTGCTTGCTTCACTTCACATCCTCTATCCTGTACTGGAAGCAACAGCATACAAGGCATCCTACCTTCTTCTGGACTGTCCACTTTAAGTAGACATCCAATAACATTCCATATCCTGCCACCCAGGAAACTGATGTGCTGCAAAAGACTATGAACTAGGACACTTCCAATTAACAAATATTACTGAGGAGATGTAGACAAATGCAAACCCCGTTTGTTTAATCTCCATTCAAAACAGGGAAGGGAGGCTGAGAGCATTCAATGAGGGGTAAATTCATTTTTTCCTTTAGGATAAACCCAAGTGGGTGCCTTCCCAGGGGCAGGTGAAGCCTGAAGGTCAAACCTTTCCATCCATCAGCATTCCCATGGGGCTGCTCATCTACAGGAAAAATTGCAGCACCTTGCATATTCAATCCTCTGGTGCCACCAGGAGCAATGCTGATAGTGCTTCAGAACGTTTGCCTTTAATTACAGCTTGGAGAAGGGCTGTCTAATGCATCCACAGAATGGCTTGGCTGAAAGTCTGCAATTCAGCCCTTGCTGAGGGGATGTCACTGTCCCTGCTCAGGGGTGCTCCCCAGCCAAACACAACATCTGGGAACAAACAAGACAATGTGACAAGCACAGGACTCAAAGAACAGAGCACCTAGCACAAGTTAAAGATACACAAGTTAAAAATGGGAGAAGGGAAATAGTGGTTGTGTTCATGCCCCAGAGAGCCCCAAGCTCTGGGAAGGAGCACATCGCCCTGCAGGAGATAAAATACACACAGCAACAATTCTTAGACCACACACACATACCAGATATCTGGACTGGCTTACCTTGACTCTCTAGCAGAGTTCAGCAGCAACAAGTTTTTTAGGGTTTTTTAAAGTGGGGTCAAGCAGAAGGAAGGGAAAAACAAAAAGATAGAAAACTTTAGCTGGTTTCCAAATTAGGATAACAGCTTCCTCCTTCTGCTCAGAAATCCAACAGAGACCATGGTGGTCTGTCCTTAAAAACAGAAGTACATGGTTCCCTAACAAAATAGTCCATGGCTACAGACAGGAAGGAATTTGTGATCCACCCCCACTCTCTCCTGCCAAAATCCCAGCAAGGCAAACAACCCATGGAGGGCTTCAGGAGGGAGGACCCTTGAGCAAGGTAAGAGGGATCCCTCTGCTCTATGATCAGGTCTGCCTTCTTCCACCCCCTCAGGCCAAAGTGACCAACAGATGTGCTGCAGAGAGCAGCACTGTCATACCAGCAGCTGCCCAACATACCTGGCACTGCCGCTCATACTCCAGAATAATCTCAGAAAAGCACTCGCTCTGCTTCAGGGACTCTGGGCTGTGGGGCTTCCCCTGCTCCAGCTGCAAAAGGAAACACTTCTCATCAAAAAAATCATCTCCAAACAGACAGTCAAAAGCTCTACTAAATCACTGGGGTCACGGTGCTACATCCATACATTCAACAGAAGGCTCCCTAAGTGGTGCATCACCTGTGGAATGGGTCAGAAAGAGGAGGAAAAACATTTTTCTCCACATGTGAGACACCAAACTACAGGCAGGCTTTCCTGGCTAACAAGGTCACAGGCTCACTTCCTTCCCTAGATTCATTTTAGGAGCGGAAGATACTAAAACAAACCCTTTACTTCAATACTAATGAAAAATAAAACTTCTCTGGAAACTGATATAAAGTTTTCCCTTGAAGGCAGCAGATTAGTAGAACTGTCTACAACTGGAAACTTTCCTCCACCCCATTTTTTTTCCAGCTTCCAGGTTGTCATTAATGTGCAGGAGAGCTCACAGAGGGGGAGACCATAGCGACTAACACAAAATATGCAAGATCAATTTTTTAATGAACTTCTGAAAAGTTCTTATTTGACTACAATGGAGAAAGGTTACCTTATCCTTCACAATGTAGTTGAGTTCTTTTTGCAGCTCCAACACCATTTCCTCAGAGGCTGACAGTTTCTCAGTCATCTCTGTGACCTTGTTTTGTAGCTGTGTGTTCTCCTGCAGGTAAAACGGAGATTTCCCTGATGCAGTGGATCCTGACATGGCAGGATGGGTTTATCAGCCACAGGTCCTCAGCAGGGAGCTGTAAAACAGCTACATATATATATAAATATATATATATATAAATAAATATATATATATATAAATAAATATATATATCTCAGTATGCCAAAAACAGCACAGCTCACAGGAGACCCTGGACATGCTGGACATGGCCTGGTTTTGGCCAGGATAGGGGTGATTTTTGCAGGAACCAGGAGGGGAAGTGGCTAAGGCCCAGATGTCATTCTGTACCACCTCAGTCGTTGCTAGGGAAAGAGGGAAGGCACTCTCGCAATTCCAGGGAGAAAGACATTCCTTCCAGAGAAAATGTGGCTGCTCTCCATCAAGCATTTTGCATGTAAATCACCCTCTCCTTTGTACATTTTTGTTGTTAATATAGTTGCTGTTCCTGATTGTTTCTTTTCTCATTGCTGTTTCCAGTAAACTGTTCTCATCTCAACCCATGGTCTTTGCCTTTTGTGCTTCCAATTCTCCTCTCAGCCACTGAAAAGCAGGGAGAGGGAGTAAGCAAGCAGCAATGTGGTTTGGAGAGTCTTGGTACGAGAACTAAATTGGGAAGCACCATTCCTAAACCATGATAAGACAGCACATTGCTGATACCACATGGGCTCATCTCTCCAAAGGACAGGAGTGGGTTTTGCACAATAAGAACTAGACAACCCCACAGGATCATCTCTACTTCTGCTTCCCAAAATTGTGGTCTCCTTCACAACGAATAGTCCTGAGTTACCTCCATCAATACTTCTACACTGAACATAACTGGGGTAATCCCAGGAATGCAGACACCACCATCTCTGCTTTTGACATGGTCCCTGGCACAATTTTAGCTTTGGTCATTGTGTTTTCACCTATTACCAAGGGCCAAACCACTGGCAACACACAGCAGTTTAGTAATGGCATGGCAAGATAACAAGCTCCGTATTTAACACAACTGTATGGATGTGGCTGATGATTCTTCTGCAAAAAATTTCTCTTCTTCCCAATAAGAGCAAAGTGAACCATCTATATTTGTCACCATCTCTGCTTTGCCACCACTGAAAGAGCGAAGATGTTTCATCCAAAGCAGTTTTACTTACTTTCATCACATGGTTCAGTCTCCCCTGCAGGTTGGCCTCTTTGCCCTGGAGGAGCCGTGTATCAGCCTCCAGCTTCACCTGGTGACTCACTGCTTGCTGCAAAAGGAGCTCTTTTGCCTCTATTTCTGCCTGAAAATCCCTGGGGGAAAAAAGCAACACGGTTAGGTCAGTCAGAGCATTTTCCTGAATGGCCACAAGGTACAGACACCTCCTCTCACTATGGACAAAGCAGGAGACGAGAGCTTGGTTGGAAGGATGCTGACACCATAGGGGAGGGAAAGGGGTCTTCAAAGACTTTCCTACCATTGACACATTGGCAAAACAAGTGGGATTTCCAAAAGGGGCACTGGTGTGGGAAATGCAACCACGGAGAGCTTGCAATACCTTGTGCATACAGGCTCAGAGATAGAGATGGATACAATGTTTGACCTAAGAGCTTGGAGGAGGCTTGGAGAATTAGAACACTCAAAGTGAAACACATATGAAACAAGAATATAAGTTTGTAGTTTAAGTAGAAATATGTTTTAAGCAACAGAGGTATTACGTAAGCAAAGCAATATGTTAAGTAAGATAGTAAAAGATTTTGAAGTTTAGCAATAGACCCTGTTATAAGTTAGTTAAAAGCTTAAGATGTAGCAACATAGGTTTATGAAGTGTTATATGATTGGATGAAAAACGACACATTGCGGCAAAGCCACAAAAAGCAAAGCAATCAATGATCGCTGTAAAAAAATGCTAAAAAGTTTCATAGAAGTATTGAAGATTGAAAGATTGGCTAAAAAACTAACCTAAGGCATTGTAACTAAGAATTAAGTGGCTTCTGATATTATGGCATTGGATGTAAGTCTTTAATGTCTCATCACCCTTCTAGGAGGCTGACACCATGAGGCAATAAACCATCTCTTAAAAAGTCTCTCAGCTGCCCTGTCTCTTGTAATTTTAACCTCCCAAATACACCAAGAAGTGTAAGCACATTTTCTCCACCCCACCCAAAGAACCCTTCCTACCTGATCTTACTCTGGGTGTGTTCAAGAGCAATGTACTGCTCATCCAGCTCCCTGCCCAGCTGCAGGCAGTGTCTCTCTGCCTTCTCCAAACTGAGCCTTGCCTTGTCCCTCTCCCTGGCAATCTGCCTCACCTGGGTCCTGCAGACACAGTGAGCAGGGCATGAAAAGACTCCTCACGCAGCCCACAGAAGGGCTCTCCTCACAGGGAGCAGCACCCTTACCAGAGGCACTGCAGTTTGTATCTGTAGAAGGTGCCAACTGCATGCTGGACGCCACTCCTGGGGACCATGGGTGTGTTGTCCAAAGCTGCAGGCAGCCCTGCCAGGCTTACCTGCTCCTCTGTGCTGCTGCTCTGCCTCTGAAAGAACAGCATAGGTTGAGATTACTTCCTCCCTCTTCTAACAGTTCCAACAGGATTTCTGTTGTTACAACATCTCCAGTCTTTCAGGGATGCCCCCCATATCCCACAGATAAGCCTAGATCACATTGACCCCTGCATTCCCCCAGCCTTGGGGTGGCCAAACCTATCCTGAACCTGGCTGCAAGCACTTCTCCCACTGCAGGCAGTTGCTCACTTCACCCACCACCACCGATCCAGGCAGAACCAGGGACCCTGAGGATCTCGTCTAAGTTCTTCCAGGGCTCAGGTGGCAATGACAAGTTGAGTCTTGGCAAATTCAGTGCCTTTGCTGATGCTGGAAAAGTGATGTGGGCCCAGGCAGCTTGGCCAGAAGGACAGGCTGTTTCCCTGAGCATTCCCCTCTGATGCTGAGGAAAAAACAGCAGGAATAAGTCAGTGGGGCCAAATTGGCAGAAGAAAACTGATGGTTTTCAATACCAAAGGGAAACTTCAGAGACCAAATCAATACTGAAGAACATTTTAGAAACAACCCCAGGCTGCCAGGAGGGAGATGTCCTGAGCTGCCCTTGTGGCAGCTGCAAGAGCATGTTTGCAGGCACAGACCATTCAATTTGGTCTCCCTGCTGACCCATCAACACCCAGTATCCACAGAAAGACCAGCACTGAAAGTTTTATCACTTACAGGGTCTTGTGAAATCTCTCACATGGAAGCCAACCAACATTTTGTTTGACCAAAGAGCAGAAACCAGAAAGCAGATACAGATCTCACAACATTTCCAAAAGCAACAATTTTGTACTAGGTTTGGAAGAAGCCTGTCTTCAGAGAGCTGTTACCTCAAAGTCTTAAGCCAAAAGAACCTGAAACGATTCTTTCTTTCTTTCTTTCCTTAAGATCCTGGGTTGAGCTGTCCTGGCTGTCAGGGTAAGCAGAGATTCACTTCCACTTTGGCGCATTAATGTGGTGTTACTTCAAAAGCAAATGCCTTGCCAGTCCTTGGAACTGAAAGCACTAAGGAGAAAGAAGTATTTTACATCAAAGAAAACATGCACAAAGTTTGTTCATGCACTAAAAAGAGGACAATCTGTGTCACACATGAGGTGAAGAGACATCAGCACTTCTGAGGTCAACATTAGAATTGGGGTGATGTTTTTCCTTTGCTAGAATGTGCATCCCTCTCCCTCTCATAAAAAGACAAGGCTCAACAGCCCCTTGTTGTTCTGTATTACAATCCCACATCACCTAGGCAGGGATTGCTCCTACTCAGGCAGTTCCCAAAGGAGCCTTTCGTCACCATGCAGTGGCTGCAGTACAGACCATATCTAAAAACTGTCTTGCAAGTGAAGAACTCTCCCCAGGTCACCACGTTCAGATGCCTGACTGATGTCTATGGAATCACCCATTTGTGAAAAGAAGTATCTTGGCCTGAAATATTCTCAGTAAACCCTGATCTTTAGCCTCCTTTGGTTTTTTCAGGTTGGTTGTTTTCTGGTTTTGGGGTTTTTTTGCGGGGGGAGTGGGGCACAGGGAAATGGAAACCTTTCTAAGTGATGTCTGAACTCGTGTCTGGATTCCCTACAGGATCGTTTTAAAACATCAAACACAAACGAACTGTCCTGTGTAGGGGACTGGCAATGACTTAATTGCTCCTTACCCAAGGTTAGTGGAAATCACCTCATGGAGCTATAGATCAAGGCCATCAACCAGGATCCTTTTTACAAACCTCATCCCATGGAATTGCTGAGCCTTGGCTGCTCAAGAGACACTGACATACCGTGGAAAACGGAATTATGCATATCCGCGGGGATGCGGACACTGCAGCATCGGCCCGGCTCGGCCCGGCTCCGTTCGGCTCGCCTCGGCCGCGCTCGGCCTGACGCTCCGCGCATGCGCAGGCCGCGAGCACATCCCCGTCCAGCCCACCCAGATGCATTTCCTGGGGTGAATTGGGAAGAGCAGACGCAGGATCCTGCCTCTACTCAGCTCTTTCTGGAGTGCTGTGTCCAGTTCTGGGCTCCTCAGGGCAAGAAAGACGAGGAGCTCTTGGAGAGGGTCCAGCGGAGGGCGACAGAGATGATGATGTGACTAGCGCATCTCAGTTCTGAGGACAGGTTGAGGGGGCTGGGCCTGATAATCTGGAGAGGAGAAACCTGATGGCAACTCATCAATACATACAAATACCTCAAAGGCGGGTGCCGAGGATGGTGCCAGGCGCTTTACAGTGGTGCCCAGCGATAGAACGAGGAGCAGTGGCCATAAACTAAAACACAAAAGTTCCACCTCAGCATGAGGAACAACTTCTTTGCACTGACCGTGGCAGGGCACTGGAACCCTGGGCTGCCCAGGGAAGGGAGGTCGCTAACGCTCCCTCTCCGGAGACATTCCAGGCCCGGCTAGGCTGGACGATCTCCAGAGGGCCCTTNGCGAGGAGGTGGACGTGACGCCCACCTTTGACACCATGGGCCTGCGGGAGGACCTGCTGCGTGGCATCTACGCCTACGGTGGGCGACGGGGACGAAGGGGGAAGGGATTGGGGGCAGGGGACGCGGAGCCAGCGGGACGAGCTGAGGGCACGGAGGGGCTCCTAGGCCGCGGCAGGGCCCGGATGTGGCCCCTTCGCGCCTGCGCCATGCGGCTGCCGCCAGCCGGTGTCGGGGCCTGCCTGACGGTATCCCTTGGCCCCCACAGGGTTCGAGAAACCGTCGGCCATCCAGCAGCGAGCCATCAAGCAGATCATCAAGGGCAGGGACGTAATCGCCCAGTGAGTGCGGCCATGGGCGGGGCGTGGGATATGGGTCACACGGCCTGCCTTGAGGCTGGAAGCGGGATCAGCCACGCGTGGGCCTGGGCTGGTGCCTGGCAGGGTGTGGGGAATGACCTGAGGTTGGTGGGACACTGGAACAGGTTGGCCAGAGCAGCTGTGGATATGCCATTCCTGGAAGTGCTCAAAGCCAGGCTATATGGAGCTCTGGGCAACCTGGTGTGGTGGAAGGAGTGCCTTCCCATGGCAGGAGGGATGGAGCTGGATGTTCTTTAAGTTCCCTTCCAATCCAAACTATTCTGTGGTTTTATGATGTGACAAGCAAAACACTGAAGTTGCCTAACTTGTGATCCTAACAGTGGTTAACACCAAAGTTTATTAGGTTTAGTCACTGTAAAAAAGTCTTAGAAACAAAGAAGGATATGCATCCTGCTGAAAAAATTTTTTCTTGGTCACTAGTGCAAATTACTAGCCTTGCAAATTGCATTGGCTTATCTGTCATTTACTTGAAATGAAGTATATGTGTGGCTNGCCGCGGCCATCCCGTGGTTCCGTGCGCGCGCCCCGTGGCCTCACGAGCACGCCCCGCCCCGCTTCGCTCCGGCCGCGTCCCCGCGCAGGCGCAGTGGCGGCGAAGGGCGCGCGTGGCGGGCGTTGTGCGGCGGCGGCGGCGCGGCCATGGCGGGGTCCGCGGGCGGCTCGGCGCGGAAGCGCCTCATGAAGGANGTAATCGCCCAGTGAGTGCGGCCATGGGCGGGGCGTGGGATATGGGTCACACGGCCTGCCTTGAGGCTGGAAGCGGGATCAGCCACGCGTGGGCCTGGGCTGGTGCCTGGCAGGGTGTGGGGAATGACCTGAGGTTGGTGGGACACTGGAACAGGTTGGCCAGAGCAGCTGTGGATATGCCATTCCTGGAAGTGCTCAAAGCCAGGCTATATGGAGCTCTGGGCAACCTGGTGTGGTGGAAGGAGTGCCTTCCCATGGCAGGAGGGATGGAGCTGGATGTTCTTTAAGTTCCCTTCCAATCCAAACTATTCTGTGGTTTTATGATGTGACAAGCAAAACACTGAAGTTGCCTAACTTGTGATCCTAACAGTGGTTAACACCAAAGTTTATTAGGTTTAGTCACTGTAAAAAAGTCTTAGAAACAAAGAAGGATATGCATCCTGCTGAAAAAATTTTTTCTTGGTCACTAGTGCAAATTACTAGCCTTGCAAATTGCATTGGCTTATCTGTCATTTACTTGAAATGAAGTATATGTGTGGCTGATGGCAGAAAGTTAAAATGCTGGTCTGATAAAGAGTGAACATGCCAGAGCTGGGGACCCTTGAGTGTTCTGTCCCTGATATTGCAGTTCTCAAAGCTGCTTGACAGCAGATCGCACTGTGATCATAACAAGTCTTTGTTGGCACTGTTGAGTTCTTTGCAGTGAAGGGGTGGGAGAGAGCAGAGGGGTGGAATGTGTTGAAATTGCCTGTGCTGTTTGTCCAGACATCCACAGTATTCACCAAACATCTGTTTCTCAGGTCACAATCGGGAACAGGGAAGACGGCAACATTCTCCATATCTGTTCTACAATGCCTGGATATACAGGTAATTTCATAGCAGCACATGCTAAAAGTAATCTTTACTAAATCACTGGTCTTCATCATAAAAGTGTGTTCTTTAAGAGTGAATGAATGAAGCTTTACATTGAAATATTTTAATTATGGGCAGTGAACCTCAGACAGAATTCTGACTGAGAACTTCACCAGACTAACAGTTTAACTGTTAAAGCCAGTCTGGCAAAATAAGTTCAGATGATGACTTGTAATCATAAAGTTGTCTTTAACAGCTGACCTCTTTCACCTCTTAGGGCTAAGTTAATTTTTCAGCAAGCATTACTGTCTTCAGGAAGTCCTAATAGCATCATCAGCCTATTTGAACAACTACCACACATTGCACAGAATCAAACCTAGATTTTGACTGACAGCTGTTTCCTTTTGTTCTGCTCAGGGGCATCGTGTCCATCCAATAGTTTTGGGGTATAATTTGGATGTGTGGATGCAATTGAATAAAAGAGTGGTTTTCAGTGGGCTGGGATTGTTACAGATCTGTCACTGGAGACATAAAAATAAAGGTTGCGTGTTCTAAGTGGAAAGGACAGCTTTTGCTTTATTTCTGTAAAGTGCTCATAATACTTTTAGAGGTGACACTTCAAAACTTGTCCTGGAATCCTTGAGCAATGCAAGGTGTTCATCTGAACTAAACACACAGAACTGAAGGGCTTGAAATTTGGTTCTATTTTGCAAGAAATGTGCACACTTTTTTTTCTTTTTTTAGAGTAAAATTCTGTGATAAATCCTTCAGCTGTGACATCTCACAGCTTCAGTTCTGTGAGTTCCATCATCTCTTGCATGCTTGGCTCTCTGGCCTGTGATTAACTTCCACGTGATTCCGTGTTTTAACCAGGTTCGCGAGACCCAAGCCTTGATCCTGGCACCAACTCGGGAGCTGGCTGTGCAGATTCAGAAGGTAGGAGCATTTCAATCCCTGTCTGGAAAGCACTGGCAAAGCCTGGGGCCAGTGCTCTGGTGTTTCTCTAACAAAGCTCAAAGCACAGCTTCCACTTTTTCTTTCTGTTCCTGAGAGAAATAATGAAATATCATCTGCTACAGGGCCATTTGCTCCTCAGCATGATATCCATTACTTTGGCAGTGTGAGGTGTTTCACAGCTCTAACTGAGGTTTTAAGGCCAGTGCTTCCTAAAGCAGTTGTGATCCCTGAGGAGCTGAGTTCCCAGTGTTTTAAAGCCTGCTGTTGTGGAGGTTTAGGTAACAGACATTAAAAAAATCCGTCTAACTTCTTGTGCTAACATCTCTTTAGAAAACCCACAGCATGGCTGCACAGACCTGCGTTTCTTCGTATATGCAGCCAGAGGAGAGCTAATTAATCTATTTCTTTGTATATATACAGGGGCTTCTGGCCCTGGGAGACTACATGAACGTGCAGTGCCACGCCTGCATCGGGGGCACCAACGTGGGTGAGGATATCCGTAAACTGGATTATGGGCAGCACGTTGTGGCTGGCACTCCAGGCCGGGTGTTTGGTAAGGAAATCCTGATATTTACTGTAACACCGTTAGTGTAACCTAAAGGTGAAGTGTAACAAGGTAACAACTTACTGCTGTTTTGCCTGGAAAAGACTGGAGGGAAATCAATGGTGATGGTATTTTCACTTCCTCTGTTTCTGTTTTGCTTTTTATTGTTGAGGTGACTCTTTATGTGGTGGTGTGGAAAAAGGAGAAAGTATTACAGTCCGTGACTCTTCAAGGGGATAAGAGCCAGGCCTGCATAAATGCCAAAATTAGGCCCACATTTTCTGTGTCCTGCTGGTTGCTCCATCTTTGTTAAATCAGGTGCACCTGCAGCTGGTACCTTCTGCTTTCACTGCATGAAGAGTTTAACATTTACTGTTCATGGCAGTTATCACAAGGGTTGGCCTTCAGGCTCACATCTTTTGGGTCTCTGAGAAACACACAGCCCTTAAACAAGCTCTTTTCACTGGGAGAACATGAATTGATCCCCACAAGTGGGAAAAAAAAGACCCAAAAATTAGCAGCTGCCAAACTGGGCTGGCTCTCAAACAGGTTTTGTGGATTCTGTTGACATAAAGTTCATCTGGCATTTTGTATTTTTCACATCTGTCCTTCCTCCATCAAAATGTCCTGACAATGATGGGCCTCACTTGTTTTCCAAGTATTCTCATCTCACAAAGTGAAATCTTACAGATATGATTCGTCGCAGAAGTCTAAGAACTCGTGCCATCAAAATGCTGGTTTTGGATGAAGCAGATGAAATGCTTAATAAAGGTGAAACATTTGTCTCCCCTTTACTTGTGTTCTCCTTGCTTCTTTGAGATTCCAAGATGTCCCAGCTAGCAGGCCCACTTCTAGAAGTTGGTTTTGAAAAAGATAGACAGTTAGTTATAGGCTTTAATGTGTTAAGCTACGTAACATGCCTTGTCTGATGTTACTAAATGTTACACGATAATGTTCATCCCATAGACCCAGTACTGAATTCCAGATCAGACTGTGAAAGAGGAGGATATTTGGGAGAAGGATGTGCTAACTGTTCTGTGTGGCTTGATTTGCACTGCAGGCTTCAAGGAGCAGATTTATGATGTGTACAGGTACCTGCCCCCAGCCACACAGGTGGTTCTGATCAGCGCCACTTTGCCGCATGAAATCTTGGAAATGACCAACAAATTCATGACAGACCCCATCCGTATTCTGGTGAAACGGTGAGTGAGTTTCCTTCAAGAGAACAGGGACTCTGAGTTGGTCCAGCCCTGGGCAGTTCACAGTATTAACAGATTTAAATGTACAGAGAGTCTCTCGTGTTCCTTCTAACATTCCTGAATGTCTTCCGACCTGCTCATATCCTGTTTACCAGCAGGTGCTGACTTACCTTCCTGACTTTATCCTTGTCCAGTTCTGTGTGCCGCTGCTCAGCCTGGCTGTCCCCTCATTCTCCCCATGGATATCAGTCTCTCCTCACGGAAATCTGTCCTTCACACTTACCCAATGCCTGGACTCCCCCTGAGGATTTTTTTAGACTTCCTGTTATAATTTTCTATTACATGGCAGGCAAAAAATCCCTTTGGCTGACTGATCCTGAGTGTTCTTGGAGGCATAGTTTACATCTGGTGGTATCACAGGTCCCTTGTGCACTGGAATTTGGGAGGAGTCTCCCTCTTGCCTGAGCTTTTACACTGCCCCATTTCATACATTTGAGCTTCTTGAGACTTTCTTTAGTCTCTCTTGTCAAGAAGCTGGAATGTAAAAATGATGAAAACAGAAGTAGTCCCTTTTGGAGCTGTCTGGCTGGAGCAGAGCAGTTCCAGTCTCTGCTGAACAGGTCATGTTCAGGGCCATTCCTAAAGCTGAGTTTACCCAGGACTTTCTAGAACTACTTGGACTCCATTTGGACGCAGGAATCCACAGCACATGGGACAGAGGGGTGGTCTCTGGTGAAGCACACTCAGCCCTTCTAACTGCTATTCACCTGCTTGTGGTGGTCTTTTCTACAGTGATGAGTTAACCCTCGAAGGAATCAAGCAGTTTTTTGTGGCTGTGGAGAGGGAAGAGTGGAAGTTCGACACCTTGTGTGATCTCTATGATACGCTGACCATCACCCAGGCTGTCATCTTTTGTAACACCAAGAGAAAGGTACAGGGGCCATCAGAGGGGCATGGTGCTTCCTGAGAGTGGCTCAAACAATGCTGGGTTAGTTAAGAGGTCTGGTTGCTCCCCCATTTGGAAAGAGTTCAGTAGGACCATAGGTTAAGCTTTTGGGATGTGCCTAACTTGAAACAACAGTGGCAGACCTGTTACAGCTGACAGGAATTGCCTTTTTAGAGAAGTAGGTAACAATGTGCTCAATCTAATTGTTTATAATTCCTGGAGCAAAACCACACTTCCTGAATAAATGGTCTTAACTCCTTTCCTTTCAGGGCTTGTGGAGCCCTGTATGATACAGCTGATGCTTTGTAAGGATTATTTACTTCCTTTAGTTTCAGAATGCTTGTGGTAGTGTCTCTCAGTCCATACCAGCTCATCTTGGCAAACATTCTGAAGCTCAGCTGCTGTGTTTGGCTGTCTGAGCAAAGAGCTAATCCAGGCTATGTTCACAGGTCGACTGGCTCACAGAGAAGATGAGGGAAGCCAACTTCACTGTTTCATCCATGCATGGGGACATGCCCCAAAAGGAGAGAGAGTCCATCATGAAAGAGTTCAGATCTGGTGCCAGGTAAATGCCCCAAATAGCACTGCTTACATCATTGCTGTCTCAGGGCAGGGAAACTCTTAATACCTCTCTCTCAAGGCTTTGTTCAGCTCAGATTAAGGAGAACTCTGATTTCCATCTATCTCCTGTGGTATTGAAGGGTTGAGAGATAGCAGCTTTCCAAGGAGGGATGCTTGTAGCTCTGGGTGTAGAATTAGTCTGTTCTATTTTGCTGAAGACGTTGGGAGTTGTTGCATTTAAAGTACATCAAGGAGAAAATGTTTGTGCTCCATCCTCAGTATTTTTAACACTTGGGAGCATTATTCCTTCTGAAAGATCCAAGCTGTGTTGGTCCTGTCTTGACTGAAGTTTGGTGATAGTGCAAGAGACAGCTTTCTGTGCAGAAAAAGTGTGGATGCTGCTGATGTGCAGTGGGTGGGGGGAGCATGGAATAGCAAGGGATGCTCTGTGCTGGAGACTAGGAGTTCCCAGAAAAGTCGTAAGTGTGCCCTTCTCTTTGCAGCCGAGTTTTGATTTCTACAGACGTTTGGGCTCGAGGCCTGGATGTGCCTCAGGTATCACTGATCATTAACTACGACCTGCCCAACAACAGAGAGCTGTACATACACAGGTAGGCTTCCCACAGGGCACAGGGACTTGGGGACCTCTTCCCACAGTGGCTCCATTCCCTCTTCCCTCGTGGCTCCACAGAATCGGCCGCTCAGGCAGGTACGGCCGGAAAGGTGTTGCCATCAACTTTGTGAAGAACGATGACATCCGCATCCTGCGGGACATTGAGCAGTACTACTCCACCCAGATCGACGAGATGCCCATGAACGGTGAGTGCTGGCAACAACCTGGCAGCAGCAGTGCTGGGCTGTGGCTCTCCACACACTCGGATCATACTTTTAATTCCTTCATTTTTTCTCCTTTCAGTTGCTGATCTTATCTGAAGGTCCATGGTTAGCAGGAAGTTGTACCATTTGGTACCCTTCATAATTCTGTTTTGGACCCACATCCTTTTTTCGTATTTTTGGTCATATGTTCTTGAGTTGATCTGCCCTTGGGAACTTGTGTAAATATTGTCTGTACTCCCACCTGTGTTTTTCAATAAAAAAGAGGAGGTTTTACCATAACCTGTGCTTAATTACTTTACCCAGCATAGTAACAGGCAGGGAGTTTTGAGATACTGCCATATTTGGCTAGCATAATGAAACAAAACTTTGAACACTCCTCATATCTGGGTTCATAAAATACAGGGCTTCCTGTTCTCTACCCTTTCATAGTTGTTGTGCCACGCCACCTGATGTACCTTTAGTTTCCTTAACCTTTAAGGAGCAGACATCTACAGGAAAAATCTGTGGCCTGGCCCTAGCCCACTGTAGGAGAATTGAGTTACAAGATAGCCAGAAATTTCCTGCTGGTTACGTCTTTCTGGAGCCAGAAATCACCACACTTACTGCTCCAGATGAGGATTTCCCATCCCAAGGAATCTAGACACATACTTCCCAAACAGAAGGAGCAAGTATCCTGTCTTGTCACGTCCACCTCTTTCTGCTGCTGTACCTCATTACATCTTCCCAGTCACCTCAGCTCCTGTGTCTCTTTCTGGCATGATGCTGTACTTCGCCAGCTGTACGATCTTCCATGTGGCTTTCCTGCCTCACTCTGCTGTGTCCCTTTGTGAGGCAAGAGTTGGCCAGAAGTCAGTTACCATCTTCTGCTCTGTGCTTTTCCTGCTTTTCGGCTTTTTGCATGTTCAGGGAGGACAGGGGAAGCAAGGCCTGAATACATCACAGTTAGTACAGGATTGGATCAGCTCTCAGAACTCTTTTCCTGAGTAGCAGCAGAGTAGCCCAGGATAGACAAAGCAGCTCTAAAGGCTCCTCTAAAGCCATGAAACTCCTTGAGATTTCTTGAGGAAGCCACTCTGTGCACCAACCTGATGTTCTTCACAGGACACAGAAGTTGAGAAATACTAAGCTTATTCTAGGAATACAAATTGTAAGGGGCTGCCCATGGAGATAAGGCCACTACAGTTTCATGCCTCCATGTGCCGCCAGCAGCAAGGCTGAGCCAGCATTCCCACTGGGCACACATAGAGAAAGTGCTCACACCATTTATCCAGATCTGTGTTCAACACTGACACAAAAGCACCAGCACCCTCACCCTGCCCCTCCACCTCGTCATCATGCAGGGCTCTTGGGGGTAATACACACACAGGCTCTGGATCCCTCCAGGAACTGGGCAAGGAGGCTCAGCTTACCCAGTATCCAGACTTGGGCCCACCAATCTGCTCCAGGAACCAGCAGATGGACACGGCCCACCCCTGCACATCCCCATTGTGCCTGCTCTCAGCAGCTGGCCCTGAGACACAAGTCTGTCCTTAACCGGCCCTTGCAGAGCTTCTTGTGCCTCCACAGAGTCACACATAAAAATGGATCCCCACACCCTCCAACTCAGCCCAGACCTTGTCCCTCCACTTGCCTCATGCAAAAATAGATGTGTTTGGCCCAGATGTAGAACTGCTTCAATAATGGCTCCCTCGACCCTTACTTGCTGGCTAAATCCAGCTTGCTGTTCAAGTGACACAACCTCACTCCAGGCTGCTGCCACTCCAACCATGCAGCCCCTGTGACCCCAGGTCCCATTCCAGTCCCTGGCACTTTGATCTCTGTGCCCACAGAATGGAGTCCCCTCTTAAAGGAAAGGGTGAGATAGGGTTAACAGTCAACACCACGGAACAAGGACATGTACCAGCAGCCTACTGCCACGGGACTACCCCCTCTTATCCCCTAAAACATCCATTTCCCACACTTGATTCAAAGCCATCTTGACCCCTCCCTTTTCCCTACCTTTGATCCCTCCCACAAGCTCGAGGGGATTTAGCATTCATGTGGCAACTTCGCAGCACAGCGTTCAGGAGCTCTCCCCGCACAAAGCCTGAAGAGTCCAGGTAAATCCTTGCAACTCCTTGTCTTTATGCTGGGAAGAGTTCTGCTTTTGCCATCTCCACAGGGCACAACCTCAAATCTGACTTGCACCTTCCTGGAGACCAGGAGCAGCAAGTGCAGGCCCTGCGAGCCCCCATGTGACTTATTTGATTAGTAAGAGATGAATCACCAAAGCATTGGCTTGTTTGAATAACAGTATTTAATCTCTACAGGTCGAAATATCATAAAATGTGACATTCCTACCTCTTTAGCATCATTCCCCCTGGAGCTGAGCCCTCACCTGCAGAGGGCCTGTAACTACCACTCCCCCGAAGTTCTTTGCCGTGCAAAAGTTACAGTGCAATTGCTTTAGTCCTAGACAGATGATTTCCCTCACTTGAGAGAGGGGAAATGTTAAAGCTCAAATGTTGATGAAAATTGTTACCATTTAGGAATGCAAAAAACCCAGCTATTGCACACAGCCATTTCCAGCTGAAACTACAGCATGTAATTATTTAGCTGCCTTTACACTCCAGAGTTGCTAATGATTTAGCCAAGAATGAAAGTAAAGCCAGTAACAAGATTTCAGAGTGATACAATTGTTGGAGGGCAGAATCTGACAAGCAACTCCACAAGTCAAAAGCGTGCTTAAGAACAGCAGGAGGTTTTCCTATACAGGGACAGAGGTCACCTTCCAGAGACAAGCAAGAGAGGAACACCAGCTTCAATAGAAAGCTATGAACAATAGAACAAATCTGTTCATGTAATTGTCAGGATAAGTATTTGACATAGTTTATGTAGCAGAATACAATACTTGAACATCTTTTAAAAATAAGCACGGATTTCATTTCATATATACACAACTTATTTTAATAATGTACTGAAAATAAATTACAGGAAATAACTTTAAAATGCAACAGAAGACAAGAGTTTCACAATAAACATTCCCATTGATTTTCCCAAGGGGGTGACAGATTGCAGTGCAGGTAAATATCACAAATATATCAAAAAACTTCAAATTGTCGATGCATTCACACATTTACATGAGCCACAAACATTCCTTTACAGGAACTGCACTTAGCTACCACAGAACCAGGTTTTGCCATAAACTACAAAACTTTGATACAAAATCGTATTTATATATTTATATTTCATATACATGCCCTATCTGTGATTCCTTAAAAAATAAAAACTAAACACACTGTACAGACAATCCTAACTCATTGCTTGGTAGCTGTAGGCAACATTTTTGGATGGAATTTCTTCCCCAGGAGAATTAATGGCAATATTATATACATGAAGGCTAAACTGCAGAAAAACACAGCTCAGTTCTGATATGCACCTCCCTCGGGACCAGGTCTGCGAGTTCAAGGCAAGACACCCTCTGTGCTGAGCTACCGCCTCCCTGACACCCCAGTTCTGCGTGAGGAACCAGCACATGCATCTGCATAACACTGATAAAAGGCAAGAAAGCAAGAGACGCGTTGTAATGGAGTGGCTGCTCCGATGGCTCCACCGGCTGCACACAGAAACGCTCGCTGGAGCTGGCGAGGGCGGTGCGGAGCTGGAGATATCGGGTGACAGCACACCTGGTGTGCGACTGATCATGACACTTCCCTGAAGTCAGCTCCTGCAGGGGACAAGCTCCCCCTGTAAGCCAGAGCCTGCACGGACTCACAACGCTGGGGAAGCTCCCCCTCCCTCCCCCAACATGGAGCACCAGAACTGTAAAACTGAGCCCCTCCTTCCCACCCCAGCAGACTCCATGGCACCAGTTTGTCTGAGAAGCTGAGCACTGACAAACTTAACTCTTCCCCAGTGATGGCAGCAATCTGTGAAGCCAATCACACTAAACTACTTCTACAGTTGATTGTAAACTTTGGTTTATTTTTATTTATTTTTTTATTATTATTGATTTCTCATGGTACAGCAAGCATGTCTAGGATGAGAGGGCAGAGTTGAAGAGGAGACGAACTGTCAGTCTGTCTTTAGTCTGGCATGGTGAGCCACCTGCTCGGTCAGGCCTGCTTTGATAGAGTTTTTTACAGACTGCCTCATGTGATCCTCCATCAAATTATCACTCATGGGCTTCAACACCTGTGGAATGAGAAATGTGCAAAAGAAACAAGAAAATGAGGTAACCAAGGAAAATAAGATATAAAATCATATAAAGAGATGAGACTTGAAATCATGAAAAAACTTAGAATGATGAAGTCTGACACAAAGTGGCATGAACTGAAAGAGAAATTAATATTGCTGCTAGAGTAATGAGGTTGAAGCAGTCACATGCTATGGACAGAAGTGATACCCCTCCTACACAGCAGTATTTCACTGAATTCAAACCACTTTACAGTTCCTAGAATATGGATGTGCAATTCCATACCCCATATGCAGCATCAGTCTGGTATGGTTACAGCATTTATGCAGACCGGCCCAGACGGTCCAACTTATTGTCCTATATGTGTAAGTGTGAACACTTCAGATACAGAAAGAAAGTTAAAAATACTGGCTAGTTTTTCTTCTTGTTATTGTTGGATGAGAGTCGCTGTCGTGGCACTGATGTAAGAGCACGATGAACCGTTCGGCGTCTAAGGACTTCAAAGAGTTTGGAAAACACCTAAAACATGAATTCAGCTGTTAGGAAAAACGGCTCTCACAACACAGCAGAAACTCAATCAAGTTCAGAAAGAAAAAACAAAAACAAAAAAATAAAAAAAAAAAAACAAAAAAAAACTTGATTGCCAGTAACTTCTCACCTTCCTGGGATTCCTCTGAAGCAAGGAGGGAAAAGACAGAGATTCAGAAAAATCAACAGCAAGAATGAGCATTTAATCAGTGACTCAGACAGGACCTGCAGAGCTTTGCATGTTACTGGTGATGTGCAGCTCTAACAGCAACACTGCTGAGGTCTTTTGGAGACCACCTTCCTCCAGCCCACAAATGGCAAGCTTCTGCCAGCATAAGTCAAGTTCTCCCCCTTCCAGGAGAGGTAGCAGCCAAACCAAGCTTTGTGTGCTTAGGGTATCCTGCAGCACCAGCTCCAATAGTATTGGAGAGCCTCAATTTTAATCACTCGTGAGTGGTGCTAACTCAAGATATAGTTACCGATTTATTTACTGGTGCTCATTTCCCTGTTTTTAAAAATCCACTTTTTCTGCTCCACTGTAACTCAAAACCTGACCAGGACCCTCAGCAGGTTGCTCAGATAGGCCTAGTACCAGTGCCTAGGATGAGTTCTTGAACACAGGAATTTTCCAGCTGTGGAAGCAAGCTTCTGTGCAGAAGGCTCCAGTTAGTTACCTGCTCATGCCTCACAGGACACATTTTCATCCCAGATAAGGTCAGTGCACCTTTTATTTCCAGTAACAGCAGGAAAGTGTTTCCCATCTTGCTGGCACTGGACAAAGCTAATTAGAATGCTCCAAAAACTACTGGTCAGGAATTCTCTACGTTGGCCTTACTGGCACAGCTATGTCAGCTGAGTTCAGGCAGCAAAATCCCTATGCAGAAAGTTTTCTCCTCCAGTTCTGTCGTCGTTACATTCACATCTTTTCTTTCAGGAATTTGTTGAGTATTCCTTGCAAACAGCAGTTAAACCCACTGAAGCTGTCACAGACAGCACAAGTCTCCTCCCTGATGGAACAAACATGCTGTGCACCCTCTGGTAGCAGCTGCTGAAAGCCATCACCCAAGCCAGTTCTCCCCAAGAACTTGTCAATTTCTTGCTCTGAATAAGGAAAGGGTTTTGAAGAGTCCCTCCACTCTTTACCATCAAAGCACTTACTAAGTAACCTTCTGCACCTTAAGTAGCACTTCTTTGATAATATCCTAAGCTTATTTAACATTTCTTGCACGCAGCATCTGTTCCTGAAGAGAGCAGTCACACTACTGAGTAGATTTTCCCTTTGGCAACACTAACATTCTCTGTTAGGTCTAGACCAGCTTTTCCCTCTCAGCACTGAATAGAAACCGTTTGATTTGTGTGCTCAAGACAGCAAGATTTTGCAATAAAAACAGATACCAACCTGTTCCCATATAGCTTCAGCAATCTGATCAATGGCTGTTCCAACTTCTCTGAATTCCCCAGAGTACTTAACATATGCCCAAGTACAAAATGATATAAGAGCCATCCCCAGCACGAGATTACACAGGGCAGCTATGGAGTTCATGCCAAGGAACCCAGTCAGTCCTGAGATTATGTACATGGCAAACATGACTGCAAATAGAGTGGCAGGGGTACGAGCAGCATAAAAGATGTTTTTGCCATCGTTGTGCTTCACAAAGTTTGCATAGATCTCATCAATTTCCACTTCGAGTTGCTCCTGGTAGCGCCGGCAGAACTCCTCCCCTCCCATCTTCTTTACAGAGCGGAACTGCCGGATGGCACCCTCTCGGAAATCCTGGTGCTTCTGCTCCAGATCCGACGGGGCAATGTAAGGCTTATCTCCCCCACACACCTGTGGGAGCAACCAGACATCACAGAATCACATCCTGAATGTCTGCTGCTGCTGCACAGAAAGCACCTGCCCCTCGCTGCCCTCCTCCCCCTGCAGCTCCCTTGGCTCTGTGAGGCCCAGGCCCATCCAGTGAAGCAGCCAAAGGTATTTTTGGATCATGGCAGGGCAGGAGCCTCACCTGTCCAACCACACACAGACCCACAGCACAGGACAGAACTCATACTTCCATTGCTCTCTTCAGGCAAACCCAGGAGGACAGGACAACAGCCACGTGCACATCCCTATTTCTTCCCAGACAGAAGTCCTCCACATCCACCAAAACTCCTTGGAAAACACCTACCAGTCTCATCCTTCAGAACAGTTTTTTCACCACCCAGAGCAGGAGCTACTGAGGGATCAAGAGGCCATCACACAAATAACTGCCACTGTTTTCTTATACTCTGTGACACTGCACCTGTTCCTTACATTTCAGGTCATTAGGGGGACAGTATTTATTAGGGGGACAGTTATGCACACTCAGCAAAGGAGGGATTTGGCTCATGAGGACAATTCAGAAGCTGCAGCAAGAACAACCTTTACACAGTCGAGTTTTAAATCCAAAGAGCTCCCACTTCTGTTCTTAAAAATAGAAGTTTCTGAGCTGTGTCAGATCAAGAACATCATATGAGACATCTAGATAAAAAAATTCCATAATTTGTGCATATCTCTAAAGTGATAAAAACATACAGTACTGGGGAACATTACTATGGAAACAAAGTATGTTTAAAAGAACATCTGTTTCTGTTTATTCTCGGCACCAACTTAGAAACCTTACAGCTACAGTATCTCAACAACTATTGAAAATTCAAGTTTGGAAGGCAGACTTGGCACTTGCTATAAACAACACATTTACTATTTCAAGACATTTTCCAAAATGCAAATAGAGGAATTCCCTTAAACCAGCAGAACATTCTCCAAACAGCCTGCTAACAAATGGAACTGGCTTGTCTGCCACTAGCACTAGGTCTTACTTGAACTTCAAAAGAGAAAGCTACCTCAGCAATTAAGACCACAATTAGCCTAATTAATAGGAAGCTATGTTTGTAGCATGTTCTCACATCTACTTGTGACCTACTGGTCTTTCTGGTTGTACAGTTTCACTATAAGCACAGTCCTGCAAAGCTTTACAAGACATGTAATGGTTCTCAGAATTTCCTATGATAGCACTACATTAAGGTATGAAATCCTCCCAGCTTTCAGCTTAGAATCATATAAGATCACTATCTTCAAGAGAAGAAGCAAGTGGGAAATTATATACACAGGTTTTTCAAAGTAGTTCTTATATTCCAAGGGGTTTCTTCAAATTTTTGAATCACTCCAAACCTCACATTTTACAGCTAATGAATGGCCACAATTCAGAAATATGAGAGGACAGAACTAGAATGCCATCACTGTGCAACCCTGACACAACAAATGTCTGCTTACCTGCTTGTGCATTTCATGTCACAAGATTTTGAGATGCCTGTCAAGAGCCATAGAGGGAACTAACAGGTGGGAATCCTGCAAACACACCCACTTTCATATCTCCCCAGCATCAGACACCCAAGCTCAGAGCAGAGTGCAGAAAACACACAGGTCCTGGCCCTGAGAGCGCAGAAAACACAGAAGTCCTAGCCCCACTGATGTGCTCACACACAGAGGACAACATGGGAGGTGAAGGCCTGTATTTGCATGCAGGTGTTTAGGAAATGTTGTGCCATCATACCTGCTCCATGCCTTTGCTGTACAAGTCTTTTGCTCCTGCCACAGCAGCAAGATTATTTGCCTCAGCAGTCGCCTAGAAAACATGGAGCATCCTGTGTCATTCACAGCATTCTCAGATTTTACACTGCATTAAAACATACCCCGAAACCTCCAGAGTTCCTGATGGTCAGGAAAAAGCCAGATAAAAATAAGTGAAGTTTAGCAAGATACATTAAAACATATTGTTGTCTTTCTTCAGCTTTCTAGCACAGCTGCAAACAAACCTCAGCTTGCTTGTATAGGCTTTTCATCATGAGCAATCTCTTCTGAATGTTCTACGGTTAATAAGCACATGAGGGTCACTAAACTATTATATTTTAATCCTGGTACTGGATTACTTCACTACCTGAGAAGAAAGAAGGAAGCTGGCATTATTTCTGCATTACAGATGCACAGTTTTGGTGTCAATCATAATTGTCAAGTTTGTTAAGAATTTAAGACTTATTTTCTTCTACCTATCATGTCAGGAATAATTATTGTAGTTAAAGCTGCAAGATGTCATTTTCTGGATCTCCCAGGCAAACAGCAAGTTACAAAACTCATGCTTAGAGAGTAAAGCAGCTAAAAACCCAACGAACCAGACAGACCCCAGCTCCATTTGGTTGATGAAACTGAGAAAAAGTACCCAGCCATCACAGTTCAGGTGGCTTTCAAAGTACACAGATCCTTCAAGAACTACAGCTGTGTGGGGGAGCCTCAGGCCCACAGCAGTCATGATTCTTCAGTTGCAAAGAACTTATTAAGTACACATGAATCTAATCAGATTATTTGGAAGAAAAAAAAAAATACCTGCAGCATAGATTTTGGATGAGGTAGCTCCTCTCCTTGATAGATTTTAATGTAAGCCTAAATGCGAGGAAAAGAAAAGGTTTATTTTTCTAAACATTTATGTTTAAGGAGAGTAAGAAATGAGGGATGATACAAAAATAGAGCTCAGATTATCTCTTTGTAATAGGGCTAAATACTAAATTATGCCATTTTCTTCATAGAGGTCTAACATTGTTTTCCCTCTTCACTTTCCTGTCCCTGAGACTGGGGCCCAGGAGGGCAGCAGAGCATCCTGAGGAGACATCACCACTATCTCAAGAAGTGACAGGTTTGACAGCAGGTTTCTACTCCCTCAAATGTATAAGGTCTTTGCTAAACAGGGAATCTTCTGCCATAAGGGAAGAGTGGAGATAACTATCCTAGCCTTTCTGGCAATAGGCCTGCCCAAACTTACCCCAGTGCTGGGAGAACCAATACTTACATTTCCCCACATGCCTTGATCTACTTAAGTGTAAAAGGAAAAAAAACAGATCAAGGCCCTTAATGCAGACAGAGCTGAGCAGACAAAACACTTCAAGAAGCTACACAGGCAGCCTATCCCACTGTGCCACACCCCACTTATCCTCAGGTGTCCTTTCTTTCCCCAGGGTTTCAGGGGGCTGGAAGTGAACACACACTTCATTTCTTGTCCAGCCCACATGCTGGCCCCATGACACAGCTCCTGAGGACAGGCAGGTGGGGCATAGCAGGCAGCAGCAGTCATTCCAGTGCTTTGGACAAGCTGTGCAAGTTACACCAGCAAAGCCACGCTCAGCCCCTTGAGGGGGTTTTATCTTGACTCTTTTCACACCACTGCTGCCTTCTTCCCTGCCCTGTCTGCAAGCCTCAGGCTTGAGGGTTTTTTGCTCCAAGGGAGGAGACAACAAGGTTATTAGGGTCCCCACGTACTCAATGCTCTAGGTTGTAGAACAACCTACAAAAACATAGTTATACAGGACTCTGTTCCCTTGACACCCTCCTTGCTTCTGTAGCTATTTCCTCCAAGTAAAAGCCCTACAGTTTCCAACTCAGGCCTCACAATCTCAGCTTCAGATGCACAGTCCTAAGGGAGCAGTCCTCTTTAGTTACATAAGCGTGGCATTTTTGCAGCACCCGACAGCAGTGCTCCCCATCTGGATACAAGATGTGAATCAGCTTCTGGCAGAGGTTTTACACTTGAGTTTTTAGGATGCAGTTCTTTCTAAACTGCTGCTATACCTGAGTGGGTGCTACTAGAGAAAAACTGGAGCAAAAAGCAGCGTGCAACCACATAAACAGAGAGACTGAACCTCTGAGCTTCTGTGTTGATTTCACGCTTGTCAGAATAGCCATCACTTCTGCATCCCATACTATGTCTTTCCTTCAAAAAAGTTGTTTTACAAGTGAAGTTAAATGAGCTCTGGTCTCAAATTGCATAGTTTGTTTCTTAACTTCAGCCCAACTTTTCTACCCCAAAAGTAGCAATGCAAAATTCCTGTCTTTAGGAGACAGTGGCATCATTCTTACCAACCTACTGTCTTAGCAGGAAAAAAAAGAAAAGCACCTTTCTTGCATGATAAAAATCCAGAGGGGAGTATCTGAAGTTTTCATTGCATACCCAGCAGTTTAAGAGCTGTTTTTCTATCCGTAAAAACTACATGAGACCTACTTTAATTAAAAATAACTAAAACAAACCAAACAAAAAAAAAAACCAACAAGAAAATATACTCCCCCCCAAAAAAACCCAGCCCAACCGGGATTTCAAAGTAGGAAAAAAAAATCTAATAAAGCTTGAGCTATTTCAGCCTACTCACAGAGAGGAAAATAAAGGGCACCAACCCACAAATTTTGCTAACAGTAGCTTGCAAAGAGCTGTACTGTGAGGAAGTAGTGTGCCAGTTCTTGAAAGTCAGAGTAATGAAATGAAAATAAAAGTGAGCTGATCAGCAAGTGTCAGCCTAGATAGCTTATCTTCTCTGGGAACAACATGGCCTAAGATTAGAATACTGTCTTTTAAGCTATTAACTGAAATAATTAGTATGAGTTTGCTTACCTTGAAGTATTCTACAAGATCTCTACAGGTCACCTTGGATCCACTAATCTCTTTTTCTACCAAGTTTTCAGGGGCAAGCAGTAATGGTACCAAATTCCGCAGTTCATTCTTAAAATCCTCATCTATATCTAGTAAAATTCAATCAATTCCAGGAAAGAAGTGGTTAGTTTTCAATCTTGTATCTCCTAAAGGAACACTGATAGCCCACGATCCTTCTAAATCCACAGCGTCACAACTCTGAACTGCATTTTTAAGGTATTTAAAGGCTTGCATACATAATATAGCTTTAGTAAGTTCTACCAACTCTTAATCTACCAATCTTAACTCCAGACTGGGAAAACAAGTTTCCACTGTCATTTGAATATTTCAAGTGCATTTCTCCAGTTACAGTGATGCACAATGACCCCAGAGGTGTGTGCCCTAAGCACAGCAGGGGCTGGCATCCCACCACTGTAACTCATTTTTATAGCCTTTGCAATTCTGATGCATTCCCTTTGTTGGGGGACATGCATCCATTGGAGGAATCCTGACTGCCTCTCATTCTGTGGTAGCAGAACCCTCTAGGTTTTATTTCAACCATTTCAGAGCTGACCTGTGGTTCTGCAAGTTCTTAGAGAAAAGCCTTTCCAGAAAGTAGTCTTTAATCCTGGGAATTCTGCCCTCTGGAGCCCTTAGTTATCTTTGGAATCTTTATTTAATGACCTTTAAGCATGTCTCAAGTTATCAGATTACAGTGAACAGCTAGACACAAAGGTATCCATTCCCTCTGCCTGCTTAATTCCTCTACTTTTAAACCACTAAGAAGAGCACACAATGCACATTTCTAAATTCTGCAGTTTCATCACCTTTTAGCCTTATATTTTCCAGTCAGTCATTGCAATAGCTAACCATTACAGTGCTTAACTTCCATCATATAAGAAAACAAACTCAGTGATTTGAATCAAGAAATGCAAAATTAAAAGCTTCCTACCATTCAATCTCCCATCAAAATTTGGATTTGTTGCAACTTTAAGACCAGGGTGGGGCAACAGGAAACATCCAAGATTACTGAAACAGGAGTGAATATGCTTCCTTACATTCTGAAGCTCTTCATGTTGGTTTTGCTTTACCTGAAGGAAAAAAAAAAAAAAAAGGCAGTAAGAAAACTGCTACCAGCTTTACAGCACTGCAATCAAGATTAACCATCATCTTAAAAGCAGTAAGAGCACAGAAGTGTCTTGAAGCTTTTATTCCTGAACCTAATAACGTCAACTTTGCCTATGAGTGGAAACACTACAAATGCATTTTATTAGCACAAGGAGCCAGTTCATGATGCATCATTGCCTTGACAGCAAGGTGTCACTTAGAAGATCAAATAGGACTACTGGAGATAATTTACCTGCAACCTTTTCTCTAGGAACTTTTTTCCTCCTTCCAAGCCATACGCATGTTCATAAGGATAGCTCCAATCTCTAATTAAGAACATTAATGTCTGCAACAGGAAGAACAACAGCAGTGAATGGTTTGCGTTATTCCTAAGGTCAAAAATTCTATTGTGCGTGATTATTTTAAGTATTTAGCTGCTCTAAAACTAAATATATTATAGATTACAAACAAGGATACTATGTAAGTTTTTTGGTAATTTTGGCTGCTCTAAATGAAGCAGCCTTGTAGTTCTGTGGTGCAAATGTTTGCTTGCTTAAAAAAACCAACTAAACAAAAAACCCAACACCAAAAAGGACCTCTTCTCAGAATCATCTACCACCAGGAAAGACCAACCATATCTCAGAGGAATAAGAAGGCAGCACAAAATTCTTCTCCTTAACACCTGCACATCACTTGACATTTGATTCCTTTTATGCCTTATAGATCAAGCACAAAGCTACACTTGCCCAAAATGTGATCCTCTTCAGCATTTTTCCATTGGGTTTTTGCAAAGCCATGTGGCAAGAGTGAAGGAAAATTAGTCTTGCAAAGAACTGGTTACCTTCAGCCTAACTAATTAATCTTCAGAAATTATCCTGAGCTCATTTTCTACATATTCAACTGCTTAAATCCATTTAACACACAGTTACCTGAAACGGCTTTTGGTAAATTTCTTCCATAGCTAGTCTTCCATATTCTGTAAACAACTGAGAGAAAGAGCAGTGTAAGGGTGTGCCACATAGAAAACACATTTTTCTATTGTGAAATATTCCTATTATCTCACTAAAAAATAAAAGCATTCAATCTTGTATCTTACTATAGGTTGAGAATGGCAAACAAACCTCAATAAGATTCAGATAGGACACATGATTCCCATAGGCTTCACAGCACCATTCCTGAACTGTCAATACACTGCAGTTTTAAGTGGGTGGCTTATGGGATATTCTCAGAGAAAAGCTGGTTGCATTTCTCACCTAGCCAGCTTCCAACACTTGCTTCCTAGGCTAAGGAGGTGAACCTCTATAACATTTGCCCCTTACTTCCCACAAAAGGTTAAAAGGTTTATTCCTGGAAATCCCAGGGAACTTGGCTCTAGCCAATATATCAGATATTTAAATACAAGCCAAGTTCAGCAGATCTCTGCTTCAGCCCATGACCTTAACTAATAATTGTTCCTTCCCTCAAGAATCAAGGCAAGCATCAGCTGCCATCCTCTCACTGCTTTCACCATCTTTAATACCAGCAGCAGCAACATTCCTTGCTGGCCTGAGCAGGCCAAAGCACCCAGAAGAACAGGAATCAGGGATTGTATTGGCTGGTTCAGCAGAAGTCAATCCATGCCAGCCTCCTCACAGGTATTGGAGGTCGAGATGATGGAAGCAAACCAGAATTCTCCAGTACCAGGCAACCATTATTCTGCATTAAACTAACTCCTGGAGCATTTCAGGTAAATTATGGCTCAAAGGACAGTTCTGGTGTTGCTCACAAGAGCACCTGCGAACTTACAAGACTAATTTAACACAACTTAGTTTCCAAGCCCTTGTCATCCTGAGCAAAGCAACTGTGAAGTGGCCAAGCACTCACAAGAGTCTGGTTTCTTTGACCTAAACTCTTTACCTCATTCACTTCCCTGCTAAATGCAAAAGGCAGTCAGAGACTAACAGTATTTCACAACTATACAAATTCCTGTTAAAACAGAAAATTGGAATTTCCTTCCCTCAGACCATGATTCCCTGCTGCAGTTTTAAATGCATGGGTGTCCCCTACCCGGTGCTTGTATTTATCATCCTCTTCCCTTTCTTCCCTCAAATCTCACCTTCCAGTAGAACAGAAATAGACCGTTTCATTCAGATTACACTGAGGCAGTTAAAGGACCCGAGTCTCAAGGGAAGCCTGGCTTTCAAATAATTACCTACAGATTTTTTTGTTTATAGTGCTTGGTTGGGTTTTCCGGGGGGTTGGGAGGAGTTGACTCAGTGGTACAAGCCTGTTAATTGAGAAGAGCTTCACAGGACTACTTTTATTTAGCGCTCTTCTACTTCCAGCATTGGCAACCAGTCTGCTGTAGCACTGAAGACACACAGAACAGTTTTAAGCTGTGACAAGGTCATGGCCTTGGCATTTGGTAATACACAAGCTATTCTCTAAAGCTACAGGTTTTAAGTTAAGGAGGTAAAGTTCTTGCACATGAAGCCAGAACCCAGTAGCCTTTGACCACGATGTTCCATTAGAGGATAAAAACCCAGCGAAGACAACATTCTCCTGCTTTTATTTCTAAGTAGAAATAAAACCCTGCAGAAGTTTCTCAGATGAAAAACCAGAGATGGCTTCTGGGCTGAAGACTCTTTCTGGCCTGACCCAAACTCCAACACTTCTTTACAAACTGGTTATGAAATAACATCCATTTTCCTATTTTAAGAAAAAAGTGACACATTGGAATTTCACCATTAAGTATTCCCATAAATCATTCTCCTTTCTCATTTTTTCAGGCATTTCAGAACTTGCAATATAGAGAACAGGCTTTAACAGAATCAGCCAGTTATTTTACCCCTACACTGGCACAGTAGAAGCATCATGGAGTTGATGCAAACATGGTTTTTACAGACTGTACCTGTTTTAGGTCAAATTCAGTGTTTTACATGAAGCAGCAAACAGCTCCCAAGTCAATTACATGAATAGTAACTTCTAAAACATTGTCAAGACTATCAGTTTAGAAGCAGTTTAACATAAATTCACCATATTCCTACCTGCAAATGTTGAAGGTCATCTTCCTGAATATTCTGAGACAAGTTGTACACCTGCAAGAGACAGAACTACAGTGTCACATGAAATCATTGTCTTACATTCACACAGTCTCTTTCACACATTGAGAATTTTTGCTCCCTCCAGGAAAAAGTGTAACTATCCAAAAGTCAGCAAGTAGAAAGGCGCCACAGAACACATCTCAAACAAGTCACCTCCTTATTCAAAAATTATCTGCCAGAGCCAATTCCACAGGATAAGAGTAGTGTTCTACATACTCCTGTTCGTTTTAGGTTGTGGCATGTCTGAAGAAAGTCACTTGTCACCCCTCAAAAACCTGCTCGCTTTTGGCACTTCTAAGGCACAAACTTAGAAGTAGTTTTGAGTATAGCACAATTGTCAAGAGTTTAACTGACACTTTAAATAGGAGTAGCAATTTTAAGTTTGGCTGATTGCAGCATAATGTCATCCCAAACTCTATCTACAGCCTTAAAAAAGATTCTGTAACACATCTGTAAAGAAGCAGACTTTGACATCTTGGGGGGGGAAGGGGATTTCCCACTTCTGTCAGCAATTTAACTCAGCCTGGCCTTGCATAACCTTGATTCCACCGAGCAACTTGGCCAGTTAAAATACTACACTGAAAATAAGACAAAGTATGGAATTTTAAATCAGAGTTGGAGGAAGATATGCAGGTGACCTTTCAAAGTGTGGCTCAAGAGATATTATTGCATGTTCAGGATAGAGGGTTCTGCTACTATTTGCCAGCACATATATTCTTACCTGGACAGAGCTTGTCATGGTGCTCAGGGCAAAAACTGTTGCACAGTCTTTGATAGTGGATTGGCTATCAAAGGCACCTTGGGTATCCATGAGTAGTACAGCAACCTGTAGAGTTTGAAAGAACAGCAGTAGTTAACCAGATCATGGACACTTTCACACTCCAGGCCACTAGGGTAAGTTCTATTCCAAGCAGAGCAAGTCTCTGCCCTTCAGCCAGCTCCCTGCACAGGTGACCACACATACTCACATCTGAGTAAGCAGCAGCCAGAGGGCTCGAGCATCAGCCTCAAGTCCCTGGCCTTGCCTGACTACCTTCTCCCACAGAAACAGCCCTCCTTGGCCCAGCAGGGGTGCTATGCAAAGTAACTAGCTACCTTTCACTGCAAGAACATCAGCCTCAGCTGCAGATCTAAGCCATAGTTCATTAGAGCTAAGAGTAAGATGATTGTGTATAAATAAATAAATAAAATTATTTTCAAGAGAAAACAAGATAATTGATACTGTCTGCTGGAATGACAAAGGAAGTGATATTAATGAAAAAAGTTTATCAGTCCAACTCCCATCTTTGGGATCTACTACACTTCTCTTTCCCACTGAAAACCAAGAAAAAGTGAGTGATTTGTTCCCAAAGCATAAGCTGATTCACACAACATAACTGGGTTTTAACCAGAAAAATGTTTGGTTAGCTGTGAAATGTGTTAAACACCACAAAGCCACTATTTTTAAAATCCATGTCCCACAGATTGGGCATCAGATGTTTCCTTTGCAAATGTAAAGAGTATAAAATTCAAATGACCTAAAACTGATGGTTCAGAACACAAATCGTTCAAGACCATCACCACTATTGTGGAGTAAATATTTATTAATGAGATTAACAGTTTCTTTCAGCATAAACACCTCCAAGTAAACTCTGCAGTTAAACTGACTTAAGAGTTAAAAAAGAATCAAGTTAGTATTTTTTTCCCACTATTATACTTAGTCCTTTTTTACAGGCTGCCTGTTAAAATTATATGGAAGGACCAGCTTCCAGACACTAAAGCACTTACAGCCATTTCTATTACGTTTCACTAGAACACATCTAGAAGCTAGAACATACTCTCACCCTTCAAAGAACAGTGTGTTACAGAGCTTTTCACCACAGCATTTGTCTGTAGATGGTATTTATAGCCATTACAGTTTTATAACATTCCAAGGATAACCCACCCATCAGCCTGGACAGGACAGACTTTGCCAAACAAAGTACTCTCAGAATGAGACTATTGTTGAATTTTCCTGCTGGGTTGTAAGAATCAATCTCCATCCTTACACTGATATACAGTTTCCAGATATGTTACACAGCTACTCAGTGCAAAGGAAAGCAACCAATGTTCAAACAGCCACTGTGAAATCCATTACATTAAAAGTGTACACAGAGGCTAAAATAGTATTTAAGTTTTAGAATGACAAAAACAGTCTAGGCTGAAAGGGATCTCTAAAGATCATCTTGTTCCAACCCCTCTGCCAAAGGCAGGGACATCTTTCACTAGACCAGGTTGCTTGGAGCCCCACTGAATCTGACCAGGAACACCTCCCAGGATAGGGCATCCACAGCCTCTCAGTTATATTTTTAAAAACAAACAAACCCAAAACAAAAACAAAAAAAAATCCCACTGCACCATACAATCAAACCAAAAAGCCTACAACTCCTCCTAGACAGACCTCAAGTAAATCAAGGTAAGTCAAGCACTCACCTTTGTTCCATTAGGTTTATCAATTACAAACACCTCACTCCAAATCTGAATGCCAGTGGTTTCCCGTTCACATCCACCTCTCCATGTAAACCCAGTCAATGGCTCATTGTTTCCACCTATCCAGCAAGGAGAAGTCTACAAAAGGAAAAACTTATGTAAAACCAAGGAGGAGATTCCTATTTTTTAACATGCTATGTTTTAGCAGACTTCCACACTGTTACTACATTTTCCTCAGAGCCAGCTGACAACACTACACAAAATACTAAAACACAATGCTACTCTGCTGTGTTTCAAGATCATCCACAAATCAACCCCATGGCACTTCAGTGGCTGCACAACTTTTCAGTCACTGAAGAGTAAATTGTGCACAGTTTTTGAGTCTCAAGCACTCAGAGTTATTGAGAACAGCACAGTTTTGTCCACCAGTTCCACTCTCACAGTTGAGAAAACTCTGCTCAAACACAATAGCAGATATTTCAACTCAGGAACAGCTAAACCTCAGGGTTTAACCAAGGGACCTGATCTTAACTTAATTTTCTCCCTTCTCCCTCACTAACAGCTGGCTAAGCATTTCAGTCCCTGCTAACTAACAGAAGCCAGTACAAGACTCCCAATGCCATCTTGCAGAAGCCACAGAGAATAGACAATAAGCACAAGATTTACAATCTATACTTGCCAGTTACAGAGAAAAGGTCAGGTAAACAGTTTGGTATATGTCAATCAACCCACTCATATTGAAGTTGAGAATCTGAGAGGTGAGTACAGTGGCAGCTAACATTCCTGGCTGATGGAATTGTAATGAGGTCTTCAAAGACAGGCAATGCAGAGCAGCAGCTCATCCACAAGAGTCCAGCCACTATATGAGCACATCTAACCCAGGAATATAGTTCATGCACTGGCAAGTAAGGAGGATGAGCAGGCACCCCAAGGAAATTTCACTTTGACAGGTTTTTCCGTAGCCCACTCATCAGTTAGTGTTATCTGCCTGCCACTTCTTTCATGTAGGATTTCAGTGTATGTAAACCTTTCCTTCACAGGCTAGAAGACAGCAAGGTGGCATAAGAGACATTTAATGAATTTGCCTTGAACTATCCAGAGTAGACTACCAGCCAGGAAAAAGTCTACTGAGAAGGTAGGTCAAAGTGGAGATTTCTCAATTCAGTTCTGGGCTCTACCTTGCTGACTCCACACCGGCAGTTTCCAGATAACACCTAAGACATTTCTTCACATTTCGGAACACAGCATGAGTACCCAGGGACTGTACAGAGTAAAATATACTTGAAACAGCTAAGTGAAACTGCTTATTTCTAAAGGAGGATAGAAAAAAAACTGCACACTTTCCTCATGCCTAGCAGCATGCAGGCAATCCAGCAGTTCTGCACCAGCATTCTCCCAAATGCTAATAGTGCACTCAACTCTGCTACTTGAATCAGACTAAGGTCAGATAAGCAGGTAAAAATTAAGAAAATGAACACAGGTATGCAAGTGAAGAGTTCTACAGGTCTTTACAGGTAAGTTGTTTGGGTTTTTTTTTCCCTTCTGTTTGTTTATTTTAATAGGCACATACATCCCTACCAGAGACACTAAGCAAAACCTGAACAGCTTTTCCCTGTAGTTTTTTTATCCCAGAAGATGCTTATGCTTCCACAGACCACTCTAGAAATGAAAGCTCCAAGCCTGCTTTGTGCTGCAGCATACTCCAGGATACAGTTTAGCAATACTGTAACATATTTCAAAAAGAATCTTTTATTCAGTATGTTCCATTTTTCGTTTCTACAAGAACACTTTATCCCATTTGGGTCCAGACATTATTCCTATTTGTAACAAATCAGATCAAAACTACATAAACAGTTTGACAAGTCCCTCAATGAGCAGTAGATATGACCTCATTTGATTTCACACATGATTTGTATCACAAGAAACTTTGGTGTTTTAACAGGCACAACTTCAACTGAAGTTGCTTCATCTTATGGATGATGTACTTAAGCCTGCCTCTGACTGACCTCTGTATCGCTTTGAAACACTCCTAGCTTGTTACCTACACCTTTCCTTTGTTAAAGCTCAGTATTTTAGGTCTCCACCGATCAAGTTGGCTTGAAATATATTCAGGAGATGGGAGGAACAAAAAAAGGCTCCTACGTGAAATCAAGCTAGAAGTTGCTGTGCAATTTTAATCTCAGTCACCTAATTTTTCTAAATTTATTCCACACTAAGGAAAAGCCCAATGCAGCTTTATTTACCTAGTGCATTAATATACAGTACACCTTGAAGATTAATTCAAAATGAAGAGATGACACTCCTGTAAAAAGTAAACTTTTACATCTAAACTAATAGGTGTTGCTGCACCCAATTCTTATTAAAGCTTAAGACCACAGGATCCTTGCAGTAGCTTGCTGATTACACAACTGCTGCTGTTCCACTTCAAAAGAGTAATCATAATACTAAGGATCCGCACTTGACATGAGATGCCCACCTCCCTGAAGGCAGTGATCACCCTCTGCCATGCCAAAATCCTACCCGTGACTTCAGCTGGCACTAGTGAGATTTTTACAATGGCAACTTTCCACATGACCTCTGGCCCACAGTATAAGACAAGAAAATGAGATTCTGAAGGTTTTTTGGCAAGTTTTTCATTATGCATGTTAATGTCCACATAAAAGCACATCCCAAAATTGCTTGATTGCCACATGAACTGAATGCAGTCACTTTAATATCCTGTACAATATTTAGTTCACAGAAAATACACACTTGCAATTGAGCCTGATTAAAGATGGAGGGCTCAGACTAAGTACTACAGAACTACACCAAGATCTCTCCTCCTGTACTAAATTTGGATAAGCAGAGGGTATCATTTGACTTCATACAACTCAAGAGTGCTACAAAGAGGAGGTGTAGCATTTATCCTCCATCACCCCCAGTTCCCATCAATCAGTTTGCAGTCATTTTTGATGCTTGTCAAACTCCTTCTCTAAACCAATTTATGTCACTGAGCTGGTAGAAAAACAACTCAGCAAAGTGCAGTGTCTTCTGATATATCAGTGACTTGGATCAGCTCAACTAAGGGTCTGCAAGCATTACAGCTTCCAAATGGAAACACCTGGCCAGAAGCAGCACATGGAGAGCAAAACCTCTCTGCTCTTGGTAAGAAACAGTTGTTAGAGTAGATGGCCAAGCTTGCTTTCATCTTCAGTTTAAGAGAAACAAATGCTATTTTGAAGGACATTTATAGAAAACCAAGAAAAGTGACTGCAC
Organism: Toxostoma redivivum; assembly: GCA_013397375.1. NCBI lineage: Eukaryota > Metazoa > Chordata > Aves > Passeriformes > Mimidae > Toxostoma > Toxostoma redivivum. The sequence goes on from VXBI01013128.1 coordinate 117,698, forward strand.
AATAAAGGAAACAGAGAGGCCTGATACACAAGGCTGAAACAGCATTTTCAATCTGTTTTGCTATATGAACATTTGTTTTATCTCACAATCTGAAAATTAAGAGTATTCTTCTAAAGCCTAGCCCTTCTGTTTTCAAAAGGAAATGACATTACCTCTACTCAGCCCAGCATCTTGCTCAGACTGTTGTACGTAAGAGTTTGTGTTTTTCTTTGTTTGCAGGGATTGGTAGGGGTTTTATTGTTTGGTTAATTTTGAACATTATCCATTTCAAATGAAACTTCTTCCCTCCTTAAGTTAAAAGAGTCTCAAGAAGTTAGGATTCCTCCTACCCTGTGCTCAGGTTCTTTCTTCCAAAGTGCTTGGTAAATGAAGGAGAGGAACTCAATAGCAGGCACTACTGGGATAGAGAGAAGGAAGTCTTCATTTGCCATATTTCCTGTAACTGCAGGGTTCATCTTGGTTTTCCCTCAAGCCAGCTTGCACAAATTAGCTCCAAAGAACAGTGACCAAAAAAGGAATCAGTTCTGGGTTTCTAAGAGCTCAAAAAGTAACAAAACACTGACCTGTCAATATTCACAATGCAGACTAAAAGAAACACCCCACCGCCTGTGACAGGCAGACACGTATGGCTCACAGAAGACCCTACTCCACCTTCTCCATATAAGCCAAGGGTTCAAAGCATAGTAGTCACAAGACAGCACTAGCCAAAAGCTACTAAAAGAAGAAATTAAATTTTGGATCAGGCATTAATCAATCAATAACTTAAAAGGATTTTAAGAGTTCCTGGACTGCATTCAGAAACGCATTCCAAGCGGCACACAAGAAACTTTCTCCTTTTTGCCATACATCATATTTAAGAAGATTTAGCCCTCCAACAGCTATCTGGTAAGACTTTTCTTTTTGAAACAATGGACAAGTGAATGCTGAAATATGATTTCAGGAGATAAAAGTCAAAGCAAGGTTCCTCCAAGTCACCACCTGGAAAAACCCTTCCCCAAAGCTCAACTAGAAGGTCATCATACTTTATCATTCAAGTTCTTCTTGTGTCCACTTACAATGGGACACCAATTAATTCTCTTGATAACTGCAAGATAGGGTACATTGAAAAAACTGTCACTTAAATATCCTTCTTCACAATGTAGAAGCAGAGTAGCTGACTTCCCCTCCCCCAATACATCAGAAAATTCTGACCTGCTATATTTATGCTCAAGTTAACAAACACAAAGAGAAATTGCTAAAATACCAAAGTACTTTTTTCCTGCAGGAAAAATCCAAATTACTCACCCTGTTATACATGTATCTAAGCATGAAGTCCAGCAGAAAAGATTTTCCTTTACGGAAAGCTCCTGCTACAGACACAACTACTATGTTAAGATCTTTAATATGCTCCTGAAGCAAGATTTTTTCCAATGCTGATTCATCTAATTCAAAGTTATGGTCATCTTCATGAGCAAGGACAATCTGTATGGGGCGTGGCTTATCCAGTTCCACCTCGTCATCTGAGTCCAGCAGGGCATCTGAGTCTGGCATGGCATCGTCCTCTTCTTCTTCATAAAGCTTACCTGCAAATTGACAGGTGAGAACACATAAGGAAGTCATAACTTAGGGCAAGAAACACTTTTTTTTTTATTGTGAAGCCTTGAGATGGGCTTACATTTCCAGCAGCAAGGGTGATGTTCCTGGGAATGCAAAGAGGTCAACAGTAGCTCCCTGTCCATTTTCATCAGCTTTGTATCTAGCCCATATTTCAGATCTTCTCTCTTTTAGATATTCTCTATGTATTAAGGAATCACAAAAAAAACCCCAATCCTGATTTTCAGCTTCAAAACCCCTCTTAAAGGTATCTTTTAGAGGTATCTTTAGGGCCCTTTATCTGAAAAAAAGAGAGTCATTCCAAACAAGCTCCAAAGACAACCAAAAAAACTGCATTTTTATATCAGCAACTTCTTGTACTGTTGTAAGGGTGTTGGGGGAAATGAATGTTTTCTGCCAAAAGGTTTGCTTGCCAACAGTTACAAGCAAGACCACAGATCTGGTATGGAAACCCAAGATAACAAACACCAGATGAATAAGCTCCTCTCTAATTTCAACACTGTTTCACAAGTCTCAATACAGCAAAGACTTTAGAACACCTATTCTCTGTTGACAAAACAAACTACTGAACATGCCCTAACACTGTGCCTGTCCTAACACTTCTGGGATAAGAAAACAAAAAAAAAAGATCATTGGGGTAGTTTCTGGCTTCATATTCTTCGTACAATGCACTATTTTAAGCAAGATTTAGTAACAGTAAGCATCAACTCTTTAAAACAGTTAAGAGACTGTTTTATACACAATTTAAGAATTAATATCCTTTCAGGATAAAACAGTAGCAGAAAAAACTATAACTCAGATTAAAGTTACTAATGAATGACAAGGTAACACAGCCATTCACACACACTATACCAGTACCAATATCCTATTTTCCTGACTTCTAGAATTCAGGAGTTAATTGGACTAGAGGCCTAAAAGAAAACCAAACTAACCTATCCAAGGCAAAGTCTCCTCTCATGTTCAGGCACCACAACACTGAAGTTTGTCCCACAGCAGAAATCAACTCTACCATTCCTGACTCCACTTTTCCCAGCAAGCATCTGGAAAGCTTCTTTGTGCTTACAGTATTGCCTCCCACTCCCAATTCACATTTTGCCATGCTCTATTGGAAGCCCGTGTGCACAAACCTGATCAAGGCACCTTCCTACCAGCTACTTATCTGGGATTATCACATATGATTTTCAGTACACTGTCCTTCTAGTCATGTTTCCATTTCCAAGACAAGGCAGCAGCCACCCCGAATCCATTGATGTGCTGCCCACAGAGACATTTCCTGTGGAAGCAGCCCAGAAGAAGTGTTCTCCTGCAGGATCTATCCATGAAGCACCATGGAACATTGTTTCATTCATTCACAGCAGAGAACCTGCCAATGCTCACAGGACCTGCCAAGTCATTCCTGTCAGACTTCACATGTGAGATACCATTCAAAAGACTTATGAACAAGGCTCCAGTTTTGTGGATGTAATGAGACACTGCAGTTAATACCATGAATTTGAAAAACTGGTAACATGGTGACCCTGAAGTTTCTCCAGCAACTGTCTCTTTATCCAGCTCTGACAACACTTCATTTAATTGCAAAATGACAGAGGATGTTTTCACTTCCAAGCATCAAATCTTGTGCTGTCCCAAAGCCCAATGGCATTAAATCTTGAAAAAAATTTGGTTTGAATATATTAAGCTTGCACAGTACTTGGTTTGAACAGGAAGTACACTTGAGTGCTCAAATCCTAACCAACTAGAACACAACTCCAACATTATCCAAGTCAGTGTGCAAAACAGTCCCTACTATCACCCTAACTCAATGTGATTAACACAGCAGACCAAAACAAATTAATCATACTAGCAGCCCTGACAACTGGAAGGAGTAACTTTTAAAAGAAAATCTTCAACAGGACATCAAACTATACAAACTACATTGACACTGACTGGTCACCACTTCAGAGGAAAGTCTCTCACCTTTGGCCTAAAGCTTTTGTATTCCCAGATATTAAACAAGCCCTCTCCTCTTTTTTGAAAGTTTCTAAACAGGCTTTGCCCAATATTGGCAGGATCCTTTGGAGACCAGAAAACTTGGGAGGATAGGCTGAGTACGGAGGGACAAAGATTTTGACAGTCAGAAAGAAAGCTTCCAGCATCACAGCCTAGAAACATAAAGGGAATATTCTATTGATAAAAATATTAAAGTCCGACAGCTCCAAGAAGAGGTGCATGTGTTTTAGCAAACACGTCCACACAATGTTTCAAAGCCTCTGCTTCAAGGTACATCCCTGGTAACAAGTGTAACCTGGTTACTTGGAACAGCCTCCTGTTCTTTCGTTTAAATACACACTTCAGCTGTGGTAAGGGATTGGGCCTGTAAACTAGGGCAGACTGAAAAATGGCTTGAAGCCACACCTGCAGCTTCTCTTCATTTACTTGGAGCCTGACATTACCCATCCTGTCCTACCTGGAAGTCATCAAACCTTGTCAGACCTCAAAGACCTCAAGCTGTAGCAGCATCCTTGTGTCAGTGCAGAGCACAGCCACACAAAACCTCTTCAGGCCAAGATTTCCCAACAAACAAGTGGAGTGATCCTTAGTTATTTATAAACAAGCAGATTCTCCCTATCACAAGGAGATAGTACAATCAAGAATTTACACACAATATGCCCATTAAAAGCTCACATCTTGTTAATAGCATTCTGCACCACTGAAGCTCATTAGCTCACAGAGAACAGGAGAGAAGATTCATCCTAGACCCTACTCAACTCCTACTAGATTTCACTTACCAGCACAAATTGGAAGTCAAGTCCAGAGCACCAAGTTGGGTTTGTTGGCATTTTTTTTTCCTTTGACTAACCAGCCTAATATATCTGATAGTTCCCAACCTACCTACAGAAAAGACGATAATGGCCATCAGTCAAGTACTTTAGAGTTTGGAGAACTACAGTGCTGACAGCTGTGAAAGCAATTTGATCCATCCAGAAGGGCTGGTTTGATAACTTCATGCTTGAGAGGCAGAGAATACCCCTTCTTTCAAGATTTTGAACTAGTTAGCAATTACCAGGACAGATATTGCACAGGTCAAGCACGATAACTATAGAACAAGTACTACTGCTTGACCCAGCAGCATAATCAACAAATGCCACCCTCTCAGGTGTCCTAGGCAGATGCCACACCCCTTTTTGAACCTTTATCCTGCCTTCTGGCTGCTTACCCTGTCACTCTGGCTAGTCACTGTCTCAGGCAGCACTTAGGAAGCCTTTATAGAAGGCTTCAGTATCATGGGCAGAAAGGTCACATTACACTTCCAAGAATTACTTTCAGTGCAGCCTCTGGAAACAAAGGTCAGGACAAGAAGCAGCCCTCTCCACAGTCCAGTTTTCTGCAAAAACACTGCAAAACTTCTTAAAGTAGTCCATAAAAATAAACATGACTAACAGCACTTTCAAGTCAACTCAGGCCAGAAGTTTATGCAATTCAGAACTCAAAGCACTGTCCCTTGGCTGTCCCCCCATTCCTCACCTGCCCCAGCACAGTCACAGTGTTTAAAACTCAGAATTTAAGCTGATTTGTTCTAAATTCCACAGACTGTCTAGGTTACTGCATTAGTCCAGTCTCAGCAAATCAAGTAAAAAGAGATGAGTAATAACTTTAGAAGAGAGGCGGCATTCACAGAACAGCCACGTCTACATCGACTTTGGACTTACAAAGTTCATGGCAGCATCCCTTTACAGGTCCCCATGACAATACATTTCAGTTTCGCTACAGAGGCAACCAAAACAGCAGACTTTTGTTGGTTTGGGGTTTTGTTTGTTTGTTTTTACAGTACATGTTAACACTTTGCTAAACCCAGTTCCATCCCAGTAATGGAGTTACCACCCCAATATATTCACAAAGGGTGTGGTTATTTCAGAGGAATGTTTCACGTTCCACACACACTACAACAGAGAGGCAACACTGCCTCCTGCCACAGGATTAAAGACTGGTGGATTCACCCAACTCTCTCAAGGGGTTTATCACTATGCTATTGGAAGTTCCCATGCGCACAGATCAGAACCTCAGGCTTTTAGCGCATACATAAGAGTTCTCATCTGTCAAACCATATAGCTCTAGAATTTGTAGCACAGTGCTGCAGGCCCAGAAAGTCACAGCTATATTTTTCTTTTCTTCAAGATGTTCACCTGACCTTGAAGTTTCTGTACTACTGAACTAACAGACTCCAGACTAAGGTCTTATCTGCTGCTCTGTCTGGAGCCGTTACAAAAAGATCATCAACTGGACTTCCCCCTGAATTCTGCCATCCATTCACACCTACTAAAAATCTGTGGCTGTTCACCAATCAGTCCCTAGTCATTCTGGCTTCTTCCAACCTGAGTTATTCCATTAGAATCTGTGGGCTAATGCACGGTTCTGACTGACATGATCACTTCCTAACCCATATCAAATAGGCTGGGAGACACAAGAGAAGCACCATTGTGCAGCAAGACACAGAAGCAGACAGATTTCAATGGGAGCAAATATAGCCAAGGGAAGATACTACCACTCAGTTTCCCTATAAACTCCTGACTCCACAGTAACAACTCAGTAACAACTACAGCAGGACTGCTATTTATTCTCACCAGCTAAGTACCCAGAACAAGCACCATTTCTTGAAATACTAATCCAGATTTTGAGAACAGTGGCTTCTTGTGTACACAAACAATATGTCAAGTGAATAAACCCCAGTAAATAACCCATTTCTTAAAGCGTGAGGTAAAATGAAAAGCTAATTCCTGCTTCCCCTAAGTACACAGCCAGCAGCAGATGACCTACTTGTCCTGCAGTGTAAGAATACAAGAGTGAAAACACTCAGACACCTGCATGCTATGAAAATAAGAGACAGCGTGGTTTAAATGCACGTTCTTCCGTTCAAGCACACTAATTAACAGAAAGTATGAACACAGTTACCTTTAAGCTTCAACCCAAATACAGCTTGAACTCTCTGAACACATTATCCACATCCTTTCATAAAAGGGGAAAAAACCCCCCACATACTAATTGGTAAATTTTAGAGACAGTACAGGTTTTTGATCAACAAACACTGAATCACAATTAGTAACTGCTTCTATGGACAGTGAGTTGAACATGACTGCCCACAAATGCAGCAGAATATTAAAATAAATTTAAATCCCATTTGCTTTTTAGCTTTAGGTCATTGTCATCAGTGTAGCTGTCCCCTCATCAGTACTTCCATTTGCTCTATCACAAGGAGCTTAAGGAGTATAAAGCCGTAAATCTTCTAGCTGCTAGTCTTAATATTCTGTTTGCACAGAAACCTGCACTTCACTAGAAGTCAACTTCAAATCAAAACTTCCAGCAACCCTAGACACTTCAGCTTTCAGCATCCCTGAACTCTTTTTCCTGGTACTCTACAGCACCACACATTTGGCTCCATACCAAGAGCAGTTCAAGTTCCCTGCTCACATTTCAATACAGATGCTTGACAGGCTGCCCCACCATCACTTGAATGGTGAAAAGCAAACTCAAGTGAGCTACACTAAGCCCAAGCCATTTTGCTTGAAATTTTGTTCAACGTCCACACCCCGAGGGAGTTCAGGGCTTGAATCAAAAGCTTAAAATAATTTATCATGAGGAAACTGCTACACTGCATTTCAATGTAAGGCATTCTCTCAGTGCTTCACGTAGGAAATTTTCCTTGGAGAGAAAGGAGGCAAACTGCTTAAACGTTTTTTGTTTTGGTGTAGTGAATGAAAGAAAGTGTAGGCATGCATGAAGTGAGTTCCAGAGCACAGAAAAAAAAATATGTTAACCTTCAAATCTTATTTGGACATCTTCTAGAAACAAAAAACCACTAGATTTAAGCCACAAAATTGTCCACCCCTTTTTCCAGCAGTCCTACTCCGTGCAGTAAACTCACAGGAAACTACGGGGCTGCCACAGACCTTAATGCATCGCTGCTATCTTACTGCTGACTAGTAAATAGTGCCAAGTAGCTCATTTTAAGGCCAGAAATAATTAAATGTTTCTAATATTTCAGCTATAAATAGGACTGATGAGCTAAGTTCCAAAAACTTATTTGGACATCCAGTAAGACTGATAGAGGAGTAGGGGCAGGGTTCAAGGGGAAAGACACATTTAACTCTCTGTGTTCCTTCAGGGCAATGGGATGTTAAAGGGACACATCTAGAACTGTTACATAAACCGTGAGATGAAGTGAGAAGCACCTGAAGCTACAATTCTGCCAGGAAAGGGGAAAAAGAAGATATTCTGATGGCCTAGATACCTCTGAAGCACCACAACTAATCAAACAATAGGCTTGTCTATTCCTAAGTGCATTAAATTGCTTCTCTGCTGAATGGTGTCAGCATGCATGCAGGAGCAGACAACTCTCCCCTACACAAAATACTGATAAGCTAGCATTTTGTGTTCTCCATTTATGGGGACAAAAATGCAAGAGGGAAACTTCATATACTGAAAATGTGTAGCAAAAAAAAGTCAACCTTCAAATTCAGCTCTTCTCAACCAATACAAGTAAGAGAATGCAAATAAGCACACACTAAGACAGAAGCAGTACACACCCAGTAAGCAAAAAAATTATAAAAAAGGACTGCTTTTTAGAAAGCACATCATGAACTTGGTAAGAAAGATGTTTCTCCATAGCTACAAGAAAAATCATGCAGGGTAAGGATAGTGGCAAAGCATGCTTCTCATCCTTCTTCCTCTCAGCCCAAAAAATCAGCTATTAAGAGTACATTCACTGAAGGACCTAACAGGATCTCCACCCACAGTGAGATTCACCAGTACTTTTCCAGAGCCTTTCAAAGAAAGCTGTACTAAAACACTAAGGCAGATTAGAGCACTAAAAGGCCTCTTGCTCACCTTTTCCCACCCATCATGCAGGCTCTTGAGGATGGGAATGAGAGTACCCCAGATCTGACAATGCCCTGGTTCACCATGAAATCTGGAAATGGCAAGTGACAGATCCTCATGAATACTGAAAGCTAACTGGATCCTTACAGGCCACACACATTTTAAACCAGGCACTCTTCTGCTTGTATTTCAGAGTGATTTTATTTAAGGTTGTTGCTCACTCAAGAAGTCAGTATTTTCTAACTGGTTTAGGCCATAACTGTGTTTTATACACCTTGTATGTATCCTCATGTCAACAGCCAGTAATTTAAACAATAAGCAGCTAACCTAAATTGGTATTTTGAGCAAGAATAGGGAAAAAATAATAAAGTGAGAGATGCCAACTGCTATTACCCCATGTTTGGTCTTCAGATTGCCAGTCAGAGGTGGTTTAGTTGCCGAGATGCATCTGTACTATGGCCACAGGGTAGTTCAGCAGAAAGCAAAGCAAGTGCTTCCTTTGGCTGGACAGGAAGGTGGGCCAAAGAGTCAGGTTTCCTACTCATTTCCAGGCTAAACAAGTTGTCAGTCATGAATAGCAATGTATGGAAACACAGTAAGCCAAAGAGGTTCGAACTTTTCTTTTTTGCTTTTAGCAAATGAATGGCCGTAACTGAGTGGCCAGCAGGATGAAGGTGGTGATCAACCTCCTCTACTCGGCTGCTCCCCAAGTACTGGGTTCAGCTTTGAGCCCCTCACTTCGAGGCAAGAAAGACCCTGAGGTGCTGGTGAAGGGTCTGCAGCACATCTCTTATCAGGAGCAGCCGAGGGAGCTGGGGGTATTTAGTCTAGAGCAAAGGAGGCTCGGGGTGACCTTAGGACTCTACAGCTATCTGAAAGGAGGCTGTAGTGAGGTAGGGAGTAGTCTCTTCTCCAAGGTAACAAGTGACAAGATGAGAAGAAATGGCCTCAAATGGTGCCAGGGAAGGTTTAGGTTGGATATTAGGAAACATTTCTTCACAGGAAGGGTGGTCAGGCATTGGAACAGGCTGGCCCAGGAAGTGGTGGAATCACCACACCTGGAAGTGTTCAAAAAACTAGCAGACGTGGCACTTGGGGACATGCTTTTGGCAGTGAACACGGCAGCACCAGGATAACAGCTGGACTCTGATCTCAGAGGTATTTCCCAACCTTAACAATTCAGTGAAGCTTCCAACCAAAAGTGATCTTTCAGCTCAACCTCAGTTCACACTCAGCTTCCCATCTCTCTTTCAGTTCCTGCAGCTAAGAGAGCCTTCCAGCCAGTTTTTCCAGCACTGAGCTCCAGAATTCTACATTTCATTGCAAAGAATAAAGGGCAGTACAGAGAGAATGTAGGTTTTTTTCAAAAACTGTCTTCTCTAGATCACACGGTTTGAAAACTGATACAGTAACTACCTGCAGACAATTCCATGGAGTATTTCAGTTTCTTATCCTGCTCCCTTCTTTACTGTTCTTAACCTGGTGGGGTCACTGACACCCACCAGATGAAAGGGAAGCGTAATGGGAAACACAACATGCGTCAATACAATTAACACCCAGATCAACAACATGAATCAAAACAGGAAAAAAGTTTCACACAAGGCACAGTTTGAGAGAATTCAAACAACAACTGAAAAAACCCACATTTTGTGTATCTTCACTTTATTTCCACTGGAGGAAGAGATTTTTCTCCCACAGCTACAACAAAAATAGTTTTTATCAGGGTCCCTGCTGCTAAGGAAATAGGCCTGGGCTGCCATATCCCTTTCCTGCAATTAACCCATAATAACTGATATTGTACCGAAGTCCATACAGTTCAAAGCCCCACCCCCACTGCCGCAACTCCTGAGTCTCCGCCAGGCATCATTGCTGCTGCTACACACAAATCCCTTGTTAAGGCAACAGCTCAAAGTACATTAATTCTGCCAACAGGACAGTGCCAGTAACTGCCTCCTCCCCTCTCCCCGTTGCCTCTTCAAGCCTGTTTCAATAGCACAGCTGAGTCTTAACCACTCACCTTAATCACTCACAGGGGCTCGGGCTCTCCCACTCTTTCCCACTTCCAGCACCAATGCAGCACCACACTGCCTTTCCTGCTAATTCTGCCATATATCCAATGCTGCCTAGAGTCAAGTCAGCTACAGAAGTTAAAGCAGCAGAGAAAGCAATCCAACACAAGCAGTTTTCTACAAATTGTATCACTTCAAATAGGAATCCAACAAGCACTAGAACTGAAGACAAACAAACAGCAGAGACACAGTCTCCTCTGCAGGGCACAGTTCAGCTGTACTGTTAACAGTCCAGGGCTGTTGCCCTCTGTGCTGGCACTGCCGTCCCAGGTCCAGCACCAACTTATCTTGGACATCAAGTGATGTGCTCTGCACTCTACAGCCTCTGAAACAGCCGCACCAGCACCCCTGAGGAGGAGGCCAAACTCCTTCACTGGGCACTGGTGCCAAAAGAAAAGTTCAGCTCTGTGACTACAACCCAGTTCAGCTGGAAAATTTCTCTGGATTCCCAAAACTCACAAGTACAGTTAAGAAGCATATTCATGACTTGGTGATATGTGATAACACTGAAAAGATGGGTAGACAACTGGGCTGTAACTGGATCTGACTGTGTGTTGCCAAAGATTTGTCTCTATCTGAAAGTCCAGATTCAGGGTGGGGTGGCCAACACATTTGTTAACCTTCACTTAAGAACAAGGTTTCCTTCCCTTACAAATGAAGGCTGCCATAGGTTTCGGTTTGTCAGTATTACAGGCCAGGATGCGTGACTGGTGGGAACGCCTTGAGCTTGTCACAGTCCTTCTTGCACCGGGGGAGTATTCCTTGAACACACCTACTGAATACACTGCACCTGCTAAGAGCTGGGCCTACTGCAGAGTAGATCAAAAAAATGTTGATTTCAAAATCACTAGTTAAGCTGTCCCAAGGACATTACTATTCACACTTCAGCAGTTCAGTTCCATACAAGCACCCTCCTATGTTCAAAGGGCTCTAGGCTCACCCACTTATTAAGGATTTTTAACATAATTCATGACTCTTGTTACTACAGAAACATTAGCCACTGCTACAAAACAAGAGTTTTTCATTTTAAACACATTTTCCTGGGACAGGAAATGCCATTGTCATGTGTACATTGATGGCTGCTGGCCAGTCAAGCCTAGAGATATAGAATTGAAAGAAGTCAGCAATCTTAGATGTAAGGCAAGCCACACTTATCACCCTGTTATAAATGAGAAACAAAAGTCTCAATATTCAGCAAAATTTAGATTGCTTTATTTGATATAGATGGAGCAAGCAGCACTTGGGAACGTGAGGGGTCACCGTTCACTCCACACTCCATCGAACCTGGGTTTGCAGCCTCTTCTTATACTATGGTTTCTCGTTGTAATTAGTAATTTTTGGGTTTTTGCTGTCATAATTTTGCCAGGTAAGCAGTGGTGGTTGAATAAACATCTGTATTCAAATTCACAAAGTCTCCAGGCGACAGTCAGTCTCACAGACAACCATCTGGACTTTGTAGATAACCACCAGCAAAGTTCTGGAAGTCTGGTCCTTGAGACAGGCAGCACTGATCAAACAAAGGCAGGAAGAATTATCGGGAAGTCTCATTTTGCAAGCTGGTAGTAGATACAACTTATTTGGAAAACATAATATTCATAACAAGGTGATTTAAAACAGAATGATTTAATAACATATTTTCCTTTATCTACTGTCCATGCTTCACTTCAGACCTCAGCATTCTGGTTTATACAAACCCCAATACTTTGCGATTAACACAAACCTTTTATCAATTATAAAACAAGAACAACCCCAACAAGAAAAAACACAGAGGGGACTGCTTACTACTTCTCTTTATATCAAGCTCTCAAACTTGTCTAAATACATCTAGACAGTCAAACTGCTTTTCTGCAGGACTACCATATGCTGAGACCACAATGGTTCAATATATTTCTTTCATTTCGGTGAAGAGGCAAATACAACTCTACAAAGTCTGTACGTTTTAGCACTCCTGTCCAACCAACAGTGTAGTCTCTGTAGATCATACTTAATGTCCTCATTTGGCAGATCCATGAATTATTTCCTTATAGTATAAACTTCAGGGAGAAAAGGCTAGGATTATAAGATGAACTGAAACAGAGAAAAACAGCAGTGTGCTTCTCTTCAAAGCTCACATAAGCTTCATCTAGTCCTAATGCACCACAGAAATAAATCAACAAGATTAGAGCAGAAAGAAGTGCTCAGTTTGATATTTGATTAACAACACAGTGATATGTCTGCAACTCCAAGTACTTAGAACAAGACCCTAAGAACAATATTCAGTCTTTCACAAACCAACTTCCAACCTCTTCAAAAGCGTGAAATTGCATCTCAATGCTCTTCTCAAACAAGCAGGATTTCTCATAGCAACTGAAGGTTCTACAAGCATTTTAACACATTTGCTATCTAAATGTTCAGAGTAAATAGCATGTTCATTTTTTTATTGAAGAAAATTAAGTTTAAAAGCAGAAGTTGCATTTCTTAATGTTTGTACCAGTAGTATTTTATTTTGAAAGGTTTTTTGCCTTTTAAATCTCAGCACATAACACGTAGGTCTTCAGCAGCTATTTCTATAGTACTATTAGCTTTAAAAAATACTCCAGTTCTACATTCTAACCCTCAAAATCATTACTTACTGCATTTTTCCAAACAATTTATTAGCAACAAGCCTAACATACCAGCAGTCAGAAAGATTTCCTTTTAAGAATTTTGAACTGCATTCCCTTCCTATCCTAATGACAAGCTTAAGACTTTACTCCCTGAAAGGCAAGAGTTAACTGCTTTGAGGGCGGCTTCAAGTCAATGTTTAAAATCTTAACAAACACTGTTCCTTACTTCAGGATTACAAAGTATTTAAGAAACTTCATTCTCTTAAAAGCAAGATGACTTCTTGCTTTAAGAAAGTGATTTGATTATATCAAGAGCCTTAACCTCATTTTCACCATTATTTTATGTCTAAGTGATGCATTAAAGGAGGCCAAGTTTCTGTGTCCAAGGCCAGAAGTAAGTTCATATACTTCAAGTGACTGTTCCTTCCCTGGAATCAAGGCTGTGATGATCCCCATATTAGGCAAAAGATTGATGGATTGAACCTTTTATTTCCCAGAGGTTCACAGTAGACCATATCACGTGGACCAAGGCAAATGAACACTTACAAGTAAAAGCCAGAAGACCCTTTCTTTAGTGCAGAAGCAGTCAAGGAGGGGAGGGGAACAAGACAGCAAGTTTGCAGGTAGTAGTATCACAGAATTGGGTTTAAAGAAACAGCTAAACACTTATGCTTCCACTCAGCAGTACCACCCTGCTGAAGGAGATAAGAGGTGAGAACAACTTTTCCAAGTATTCACAACACAGAGAAAGTACAACAGTAACACATCAGTACAAGCAGATGACACATGTCCTCCAACAAGTTTCTGCAATTTTCAATCCAAGTAAAAAAAAAAAACCAACCTTGTTATCCTGGAGGCATTATTCAATACACTGCCCTAAAAGGCATTACAAATATTTTATTGAGACCAGTAAGAACTTGTAAATTCAACATGCTTATCTCTGAGGTGACAGTGGGAAAATAAAATGCATTCTAATTTTACACTAACTACAGACTGGAACCTGATTCTGATGTCACGGAAACAATAGTGTAAGAGCAAATTAGGTTCTACTCTCAAATACCTATTCACTGGAAATTGCATTCTACACTCCATGTCTACAATCTGTACCACATCTTATCAGTTCATGTCCTCAACATTTCGGCTCTTATTCCAGTCCTTTAAGAGAAACCTGCCATAACCTGCAGTAGCAAATCCCACCTTGCTACACAAAAATCACCAGAATATAGGGCTGAGAATGCAATCATCATTTGCTCATCACCTGCACTGAAAATAAAGCTCAAAATAGATTTAGAAAAAAACAAAAAATGACACGAGACATCTCCCCTCCTAGTAAAGCATATCAGAATTTCTCTCATACAGACTGTAAATAGAGGTGCCAAGTAACCAAGCTGTGAACAAAAAATCCTTCCCCAAAAGATACTTTATGCAGTCTTACACTTACGCCAGTTCTCTCACCTATTTCTCCATGATAGACAAGAACAGGGCCACTCTTAAAATAAGGTGTTTTCTCATAAATCATTTCTGCAAAGGCCCAAATGGACTTCTCTTTCATCTTATACTTGATTTCCTATTAGTCCTGCTGTAAGTTCATCAAGTGGGCATCAAACAGGAATTCCAATATCCAGCTTACCTGCATTTACTCACATAACTTCTTCTGGACTGCCTTGGATGCTCAGTAGTGCCAAATCTTTGGTGACAAACATTCTACTTTAAGTTTTTCCAGCCTTAAAGAGAAGCCAGCTACTAACCATTATAAAATTAGCATACCTTTTATTTTTTTTTCCTCTTTAGTTAATTGAAGGAGATACTTATATAGCGTCAAAGATCTATTCTCACACTGAAATGAGATATAAACCAGTCTTGTTACTTCAAGGAGTAACATCCCCATGGAGTAGCCAAAATTCTTGGTAACAGATTCCAGACAAACTGAATAGCTAACTTCAGGAGGATGTTCACATGGTTACACATCCTGTAGAGATAATTATGGCCCTAGAATAGGGATGTGGGCTCCCCGCCAAACACAAAGGGGATGGTGAGATTGTTGCTTTGCTGTAGAGCAAGAACTCCAGTTAAACACCAAGCTGGAGAGCTGAAGGAACTTCAAAAGTTCTTCCAACTTTTATATTCAAAGTGTTTCAAAAAGCTTGGCAAGCACATGAAATCCTGTTTTCCTGGAAATGAACACTACACAGAATATATTATTTCAGAAATAAAAAGATGCTAAAGGTCAGACAAGTTAGTTACCAGTGCTCTCAGAACACAAGTTCCTATTATGTATTAATTTGCTCCTAGAAATACCTTGATTATAGTCTTTATCCTAAGAGATATCACTTATTTCTTATCAGTCATTTCTTTGCAGCTGAGACAGCAAACATCAAAGTGAGCCATGTTTTCACACATCTAAAACTTGCTCATTTGCTTTTCTGGTCTTCCAGACACAAATCCCAAGCCCAGAATTGTAGTCACAAAAAAACTCCCTACACAGCACCATGACCTTAAAATCAGCTACAGGATGAGATAATAATTCTTTGCATCATATCAAGAACAACCTTCCAAAACCAAGGAAAGCTATTTCTATCTTCCCTCCAGGACATCTCAGGAAGTTCAGGTCGCCAAAAATGTTTAAAAAAAAAAACCAAACCCAGTCATACAGAGTAAAGTATAAAGAGCTACCATATATAAGCATTTCCGAAATTTTTCAGTTGTTGACCAATGGCAAATACAGCAATCTGCCTATGCAGAAACTTAGAAAATATTTTTTATGCCTTGTTCACCTTAGACAGTTGAGGTTAAAGACAAAACCTAAAATACTAACAATTAGTACAGTAAGTTGAAGAAGTAAATGCAGCCTTTAGCAAAAAGTTGAAAAAATGCACCCAGGCAGCTTGCAAATCACATTGTAGGAAAGTACGCAGCAACAGTAGAAAAAGAAATTAAGAAAATTAAAAAATAAGGCAACAACTAAGCCTGATTTTCCCATTAAAGACTGCCATGAATATCAAAAATCATCTCAAGGATGGGGTCTGTTCATAATCACAATACAAGAACAAAAGCAAATTCAAACCTAACTTATGTAATATGTGACATTCGGGTAAAATTTGGCAGTTTTCTTTATGAATGTCCTTGAAACTTCCATGGACTGTGATAAGATGTACAACAGTCCACTAACAACAGGCACAAAGTTAAAAGTACTTTTATTACAGTGCTGAAGTGAAGCCTGCAATCATGCTAGTGCTGGAGACCAACACCACTGTGGTTCACTACCAAACCAACAAGGACACAGAATTTACACCTGCATTTCCATCTGGTTTGGAAGTTGAAAAACTCAAAGCTGCAGACGATGTGATGCGGCCAGCAGGAGAAAAGTGCTCTTCTATTACACTGGAGGAAAATCCCCAGCCCTTCTCTCCTCAGCAGACCTGCTCCTGTCCAGGCTGACCAGCATGAGGTAGTTGTCCCTTTTATTATTAGGACAGGAAGAGAGAACAATTCCTCATCTATCACAGCACCTCACTCCAGCCAGTGCTACTTTATTAGTACCATCAGTAAGCAAATATTGATCACTGATATTTAAGCAAACCACAGGGACTGCAGTTGACACAAGGTACCTAAAAAGTATTAGGACTCTTGTAAGACTGGTTCAAGCGTTCCTGCGCATCCAACATGAACAAGAGCTGCTTGGCCTCCTAAACCAGGACAGACTGTCATGTTTAAAACAATCCTTTTATAACACTTCAAGTAAAACTGTTCTGTGCTACAACTGTTTCTCTGCTAGGTTTTAAGTTGCAGACAAGTGAATGTAAAAAGGAAAAAATATAGCCTTTCTCAGCTCCACTCTCTGCTTTCAAAATAATTCCAGCTGAAAAAACAAAAAATTAGCGTCATTATTTGAGGAGGTGCTGTAACACGATTATTGATTGGGTAAGCTAGGGCGTAACAGCTGTTAAGCAACACTCAGTAATGGTACAGGAGGAGTTAAAGGCCTCTCCTATTACACTGCTGCTCTTGTAACTATTCCAAACTATCCCTCTGCTTTACTTCACTGTACAGAAAGCCCTTCTGCAGGCAGACACAGGCCATCTACAGCTGTACACACAGACCCTATCACCATTTAGTTCCATAACTAAAGTTCAGAAGCAACTAAAAGTGACACGTGCATGTTTCCACTGCTAATGATGACACAGTTAATTAAAGGTCATTTATTACAGGTGTGCTGGCACTTTTATGACTTTGAGAAAATTACGCAATAATTTAACACTTTGAGATTATTAAACTACACAGTGGCAAAACCACAGAAAACTGAAATAAAAGAAAACTGAGCAGTGCTAGGAGGGAGAGAGACCAATCCTTGAGGAGTAAAGCAGCATCATATAATCAATTTCAATCTCTCTGCTCTTTTAAGTTATTCAAATTACAATGCTGCCAAACATAATCAAACTTTTCCTGATGCTCAGAAGTACTGTTTTTTCCTCCCTGTAAATCAAGTCAAGTGAGCTGTCACTCGTTATCTCCCAGTTTACAGCGCAGCTAGGTTGCCCTATCTCTAGCTGGGTTGCAAATCAAGCAATTGAAACCAATCGTGGCACATGGCATCTGCTAAGTTTTGTTTAATTGTGCCCAGTCCAATCGCTCCGCTTCCAAATTAAGTGAGAGTTACACAACAAAGATGTTAAAATAGTTCAGTATCTCAGTGCAGTGCTAAAAACCTCACATGATCCAACTCAGCATTCGAGTCAGTACAACCCTCACAAGTCCTAGATGCCTCCTCGCCAAGCGTACAGCAGGGAGACTGCTACGAGCTCTCAGCTTTTAAGCCGCTCCTGAGAAATAACCATACTTTAGGAAACACACTGCGCAGACTCCAGCACACCCAAGGCTAAATACCCAGCCAAAGCCATGTCCCATTCCCATCAGGGGACAGATTACAGGCAAGAGCAGCACTGACAGCGGAGCGCACCCGCTCCATGCGGGGGACGGGCCGACAGAGATCAGTCACCTCCTTGACCGAGCTGCCCGGGGCTGCTCCCTCCGCGTGCGGACGCGGCCCCGAGAAAGTCGGTGCCCTTCGGGCTACCTGGCTCCGGTCCCGGAAACGCTAGCGCCCCGCGGCCCCTCCGGGCCACAGCCCCCGCTCCTCACGAGGCTGAGGCACACACAGTGAGGCCCAACCGCACCACAGCGGGGAATAAGGTCACCGACAGTGGCCCCCAGGCCGCCCCCGCTCCGGCACGGGCCGTCTACCAGAGCAGGGGAGGCACCGGCCGCAGCGCGGGGAAAGCGAGGTGACCGCGCCGGGCAGCGACGGCAGGCCGGGCGCAGAGGCCATTGCCGCGGCTTCCCCACCGCCCCTCGGGGGCGGGTGGCCGCCCACGCCATTTTGAGGAGGGGGGAGACACGGGGCCTTTCCCCCGGCGCCGCACGGCGCTTTCTGGGCCGCCTAGCCCCACGCTCTGGGCCGACCCCGCGGGCACAGCCCCGCCACCGCTCCCGGGCCGCGTTACCTGCCGGGGCGGGG
>VXBI01013128.1:136341-170562 GCA_013397375.1 Toxostoma redivivum
GCGGGCCGGGCCCCGCGCGCCGCGCCGCGTCCCTCGCCGCCATCTTGTCCGGGTTTAAAATTAACTCCCCGTGACGTCAGAGCTCCGCCGCGAGACCTTTATCGCCCGACGGCGGCGCGGGGCTTCGCGCGGGGAGGGGCGGAGCCCGGGCCGGGGGCGGAGCCCGAGCGCCCGGAGGCTGCAGCGGGAAGACGAAATCGCTGCGAGGCCGGGCGGCGTGACGGACAGACAGACAGACACGCACACACACACGCCCAACTGCCCGCCTCCGCCCTCGGGCTGGGGTGAGTGCCTCCCTCACGGCACCCCGCGTCCCGCTGACATGGAGCCGCGGGGCGCAGGGTGAGGAGCCCCCAGGACACACAGAACCGCTCCTCATCCCTCGGGCGTCCCTCACTCCTTCCCTCTCTCGGCCACGTCTCGCTATGCAGAGCACACAGCCGGACCGTCAGCCGTGCGCTGGCGTCCGCCTCCACCCTCACCCTGCTGGGCCCTCGCGTCCCATTTCCACCTCTGATGAGCCCTGGGGACATCCAGGAGAGCGACCGGACCGCTCTGCGTTTCCAGCCATAACTGCTGCACTGGGGCTAGAAACACGCAGAAGGACAGCTCTCAATCACAACAAGCCACACAAGTTTCCAAGGAACCAAGCATTCCTGCTGTCTCTGGAGTTTGCAAGAGTCTTGTTCCTCTCAATCCGAACTGACCTTGCTTCATCCTTTTAAAAGGCCATCTGTGAAAGTGAGCTGCCCTTACTGCATGAAGTTTTTAAGTCTCTGAGGTTTCCTATTGCTAAGGGCTGTGTAAACCTTCACAGGCAAATTGGTCAGTATGACCTTGTTACTTGTTAGAACACAATGTCCAATAAATCATCGTGTGAAGTGAGCAACAGGCTTGCAAAACGTCACTTCATCGTGGCAATGCTCTCTGTAGAAATCATTTTTCTCAGTTTTTAGCTATGCTAACTTAGTCCTGGAGAGGCAGCTTGTGAGTGACAGCAATCTTATCCAGTAAATCATTGTGTGAAGTGAGCAACAGGCTTGCAAAACGTCACTTCATCGTGGCAATGCTCTCTGTAGAAACAATTTTTCACACTTTTTAGCTATGCTAACTTACTTAGTCCTGGAGAGGCAGCTTGTGAGTGACAGTAATCTTAGCAAACAGTTTGGTTCTGCCAAAATGAAAGTGGAGGAAAAGCTCAGAAGATATTTTCAAAGTAAAAATCAACTAACTATCATGGAAGCACCTAAAACTGCTTTCCAAACCTTGCTTTCCTTTACTACCAAAGTAGCACGAGGGGTTTCCTAACACAGGGGTTCATGACACCTCCTACTGTGTTTACACTGGCAGCCCTTGTGTCAGAAAGTTTAATATCTACAACACATGAAAAACAAAATGTCTAAAAGATGCTGCAATCACAGTGACAACTGCAGAAGGATACAATGACCAAACTAGTATCATATATTCAATTCTAATTATGACACTTGGATTAATAAAATATGCAGTTCTGTGAAAGAACTTCATTATTGTAGATTTATATCAGCATAAATGGAAGCAGGATTCAACCCCTTTGTACAAAAACGTTCATATGAATGCTAGGACAAAACCCAAAAATATTGCCATTGGCCTTTTGCAGTTTAATATCCTCTATTTATTTGGTGAAAATGAGCGTGCCATTGCTCATCCTTCTACCCTCATACCAAGTGAAGAAAAACCTTTCTTTCCATCAGAAGAAAGGCAGAGCACACTCGGTACTCTGCAGAGGTATTTCAGAGATATTCCCGCAATCAGACAGAGAGAAATAACTTGAAGTAAAACACATTGAAAGCTAGAAACACGGTTAGCTGGCAAACTTAAGCTTCAATAGCTCAACATGCAAACTTAAAAAAAAAATGGGAGGAAAAACACCGCAATACTAAAGTTTCCTAATTCTGCTGTTAGTAAATAGCCTTGTTCCAGGTCAAGTCTGGAACAGTTTACGCACAGAAGAGTTTGAAATAGTGCATGTTCAGACAGATAGATTTCTGCTTCATGCAACAGGATTTGCTTTAATGTGACAGCAGAAGCCAAGAACTTGGAGGTCAGAAAGTTCAGCCTTAATTCTGTCCCCTTATGTTTGCAGGAAGAAAGGAGACATTTTCTGATCTGAGGATTTTGCTATGAACATGTCTTCTCCTGGTTGCAAAGGTCCCCATGTCCACTGCACTCCCAGCTACATTCCTCTGAGCCAGGCTAGGAAAGGAGTTAGGACTGAAATTGCTTAAGCTGGCTGTGGATTTGGCCTGGAAGGAGCTTGGGAACAACTGTGCCAACCACAGGCAGGCTGTGGTGGGAAGGGATTGCTGGAGCAGAAGGACCTAACCCACGAGTGCTGGCTGGGCCAGTAGTCCCTTCAGCCACCAAAGTCACCGTTTTGTACTGCAAGGAGTACCTTCTCCTGGATTTGGCCATGTTGCTCTGAAAACTCTGCTGTCCCAAGCTTGTCCCATGCCCACTTCAGGCCAGCCAACCAGTGTCACCCAAGCAGTGGGACAAAGGCTGCTCAACCATGCTGCTTGGAGAGCTGTCCCTTCCTGTGGCTGGAAGGGAAGTAGAGCCACCACAATGTCTCCTGGCCTTCAGGAATTACAGCATAGCAAAGGACTGGCCAGTTCCTGACCCACATAGGCAGAGCCACCCACTGGACGCTAGGAAAGGCTGAATCAGACTTGGGTCCTTTACACCTTTCCGTATAAAAGTGTTTCTCAGTCCTCATCAGCTAACCTGTGCAATGCAGTTGGATTTGTTTAATCTGTATAATGACAAATCCTTAAGCCAAACACCTACCTGAAGCACACTGAGCACCACTCCTGGGCTGGGGAGCAGAGCCATGTCCCACCTCGGAAGGCTGAGGGTCCTGGGATGAGCTGGAGACACCTCCATTGGTGCTTCTGCGCTTACCAACCTCTTTCCTCATCTGCTTCAGGCTGTCGAGTCCAAACTAGTGATCAGGTGATTCCCACTCCTCTTTCCAGACTGTGCAGTGCTGCAGGCAGTCAGGAGCTGAGGATAGATAGCTGTGAGATAAAGGTGGCTCTTCTGAAACCCACCCTGTCCGCAGCAATACGCCACCTCCAACCCTCTGGCTGCAGTTGCTAGGACCACCCAGGGCTTCCCAAGGATCAAAACTGGGGAGGCAAGAAGAGGTCAGCTCTGCAGTGGTGAACCAGCGCTAGCATTGGGAACAGCCAGGGCAGGCAGTAGTCAGTTGCCCTCCCACCAGACGCCACCAAGGGAGCTGTGTCACTAAGGCAAATCTGAGATGTCCTAACAGACTCCCACTGGGAAATCCGTCTGGATGTCGGGCTTGCTCCCACAGGCAAACACGTACCCTCCCAGAGTTTGGAAATGCCCTACAAGGCGTCTTGCTTTTCTCTGAAAAACACCCAGACTGCCGTACCACAGCCCTACTACTCATCGACTTAATCTACTCACAGCTTCCCACTTCTTCCAGTGGAGCGCTCCTCCCTCTGCTCAGTGCCAGCAGGCGCAGGAGGGTGTGCTGCTCCCCGAGCCCCTGCCCACTTTGCAGCTGGGATCTCCCGTTGGCTCCCTCTTCGAAGCACCCATTCCTGTGCCCTGCCCACATGCAGGAGCACACTGCTTGCTCCTGCCCAGGCTGCCTGATGTTTACCTCACCACCTCGGCAAAGATGTCACACCCGTAAACAGGCAATCTTGGTTTCCTGTGTTTTGTTTTTTTTTCTGGTGCTCGCCAGATGCCCAAGAGCATCTCTCTCAGATTCAAGGCTGCCTTCATTTGTCACACAGGTGATCTAAAAGTTGCTGTGCGTCATTAGAGAATGCTCAGCACAGCCCTGAGCTTGCAGCTACCTGTGTGTGTTTGCATGACCTGCATAACACAAAGCAAAGTCAAGGTGAGACACGGCATGAATCCAAGCCTGGTTCTTCTGCAGAGAACTCCAAGAAAGCAGAAGCATTTGGGAGCAGAAAACAAATTGGGAAGGAGGGGGAAAAAACCACTTTAGTCTCCTGAACCTGAAATTCCCCCACATGCTGAGAGGAGATGCCTTTTTAGCTGGCTGCAGGATACGTGCTCAAGAGACAGAAAGCATCCCCTCTCATACCACTAATTTATAGCAAGCTGAGTCGGAAACATCTCATTCTTCCCTGATGCTTACCCAGGAGCTGCTCCTCTGGGAAGGAAGGTGGAAATAGCATTGAATTTTAGCTGTGAGAGCAGCTCAGAGCAAGTTGCTGAGCACCAGCTGCAAGAATTGCCTGCAGGTGCTCTTGCAGGAGAGGTTGGGCTGGTTGATTGGGCCCTCCCGATGCAGCCAGAGTGCCAAATACCTTTGAAACGAGCATAATCTGTTCTCAGCCTGAAGGAACTATTGCACAATCTTCCCAGGATTAAGGGTTTAAATCGAGAGCTTGTGTCACAGTCGGGGAAAGGGCAGGGGGCAGGCTCAGGTGCCGCGCTGGCCTGTGTGGCTCTCTGGGGTGGTAGGACGCAGCCTGCCTGGGGAGGTGACAGTCTTGCAGAGGCACATGAAAGCCATCTCCCTTGTCTGCCGTCTACATCTTATCAGGGTGATTGAAGTCTTCAAAGGATTAAATGCTTAAGTGTTTTTCCTCTGCTCCTGGAAGCGAAGCTCCATAGCCAGTTGAAGCTTTCATTGAAAGCGTTTGCTCAAGCAGACTCTTATAATTTCAGTCTGTATAAACACAGTGAGATTTCCATCTTACTCTTATGCAACAGCTGTTTTTAAAGACAAGGCTGTTTTTAAAGTCTGGCTTAGACACTGACTCCTGCAAAGGCTGCAGTGCTGCTTGGAGGGGCAGTATGCCTGCAAACCCCAGGGCTGCCCCACTGCAGAGATGTCCCTCTACAGCTTCCAGCCTCACCTGGAGGCCAGCTCTGCTTACCCACCTGCTGCCTGCTCTGCATCTCTAAAAATGAGAAACACCTCTCAGGTTTGGATCTCCTTGGTGTCATTTCCCAGTAACCCTTTAGGCCACCAAGGCCACCACAGAGAAAGAGCTTTCCCACGCCCCCAGACTCTATCCTCTAAACCTCTTGTCCTAGAAAAAGAATTGCTCCAGTTGTCATTGTGACACCCATCAAATGTCTTGCAGAGACAATCATGCCAGCCCCTGAAGTCACACAGACTCCTTCCAAGAGCTGTGTCTGTTTTTTCTGGTACAAACAGCAAGGCTCAGGGGGAGGAGGAGTCCTCATATGATCAGTGACTGTACTTCAGCCCATACCACCAGTGCTTTGTCTGCAGGGTGCAGAATGCAAAGATCAGGCTACCAGGGATAATTTGGGATGGAAAGTACTCCACCATCACAGAGGCCTTAGTGGCAGTTCAGAGTCTCCCCAGGAAAAATGCTGCATAGACATTTCATTCTTTAATATAATAAAATCAGACAGATTTAGCTTAGCGTACTGCAGGTTTTTACCAGCAAACACTCCTATCAGCACTGGTTGTGGGTTTTAGAAGTGGGTATTAGCCCTTGCAGCATAATTGATCGCTCCTATCACAAGCCAGCTCCTCCCATATAGGGCAAAGCATCACCATGTGATCCTGATTTGAGGGAAGCAGTGCAGATTTACACCTGGGGAGGGTGTTTGGAATTGAGCCATGTGCGGGCAGACCTGGCTCCTGGTTGCATGTGGGGTTAGGAATGATTGCCCTGGCATATAAAGGGTGCTAATTACACAGCAAAGTTTATTTGCATCCTTTGCAGCTACATGACTGGCTTGCTGGGTGAGACTTACAGGTCCTCAGGAGAAAGCAGATGGTTTATTCTCACAGTTTCACATGCTTGTTTTCTGTGCAAGTCCAGACTGGCTGCAAAGAGATGAGTTGTGCTTAAGAGAGTTCCGCTGAATTCCCACAGCAGAATCTGACCTGCAGCTCTCATTGTCCTTTTCTGGAAGGCAAATCCCTCCAGCACAGGGTCACAAACACACCCTTGGATGAGGCTCTGTCAGGACAGGATGGGTTTAGATGTAATTAAGCCACACAGGCATGGCTCACGTTACCCAGCTCAGGAGAAGTTTTGGACTAGGCTGCCTTGCCAAGGACTTGGGTACCTCAAAGACAGGGTAGCTGCCAGCAGGAGCTGGCATAAGACCCAGTGATGGCAGCACCCAGGAAAGCCAGATGAGATGGGACCTGAACTTTCCCCACCAGCACCATGGGCTTACGAGAGGGTACCTAGGGCAGAAGCACCCTTCCAGAAGCTGGGATTACTCCTATGCTCCCAATCAGGTCTACATGTAGGTTGTGAACCTTAATACACTGATGAAACTGTCTGGATCTAGTCTCGGGTATTGAAGCAAAGTCTGGGTCTGAGTTGAGACATGAAGGGCAAGAGCAGTTCTGTGGTCTGTGTTTGTAGGTTTAGTCTGGCCCCTGGGTCAAGCTAAGGACACAAAGTAGAATGTGCCATTTAATCTGGCTGGATTAACATGTGAATTTAATTAGATCTCTTCTCAATAAAATCTAGAACATGCTGTTGAAAAATTGTATTTAATCTTCCTCCAAGACTTTCTTGCATACATTTGAGCAAGGGACTTGTAGCACAGGGAAATTGCAATGAAATGAGAAACCAAGTTGTAGCAAAGCCCAGAGGGTGGGGCTGAGATCAGCATCCTGTCATTTTTGGATTTGTGAATGTGATTCAGAGGCTGTCCTGCCCCCTCTCCTCCAGGAAGACTGTACAATGGATTTATATGCTATCCTGTATGATCACTTCATGGCAGCTGTCTTTGCACCCAGCCACAAAAAGTACAGTATTGGCACTGGCTATGGTCACATTTAGGTAGTTTAACAAAAAAGTTTCCAGCGACTCATGGCAAGGAAAAACATAAAATTGTTTGGAAATATTAATCAGGGGGATATCATCAGTTTTGTTCTTCTCAAGTAATGCTAACTTGCAAGAAATAGAGGAACAATGAGAGAAGGAAAAGGGGACAGCAAGCTTGGCTGCAGTAGAGGGCTGGAAACCGAAAGGCAAATTAATTTGAGATCCAGAGATTAAGATCCAATCATTTGACCTCAGATTAAAAAGTGGATGAGCACAAGCATCACTTAAAACATTTGGGAAAGTATAAAGGAAAATCAAGCAGGATTAAATAATAAAACAGCTACATTAAGCCAGAATGCTCTCTGATCACAGGCAGCAAATCCAAGTAAGGGGTATCTCAAGCTTCCTCAGAGACATCCAGTCATCCCCCAGCATTTCTATTTCACAGCCACCCTCTAAGTTAAATCAAAAGGAACTCGCCCTGCCCCCTACCAGTTTGGTGCTTTTATTGAGCTGCTCTCTCTCACCCTCAGAGGAGCACAGCCACTTGCCAAAACCCCTTATTAAGAAATTACCCAGCAGAAGTAGGCTAGCTAGCTGTAAACGCATGCTTGAGGACAGGAATCCCAAGACAGTGATGTTCAAACTCTGAGTGCAGTGTAGCTACTTCCCAGCTTTGCTTTGTGAGCTTTCCCCACCAGCGTGGATTCTTTTCCTGGACTTGGCTTGTAACTCCTAGGGAAAATCATCCAGCTCCTTTGAGTGACTGCTTACTTGCACGGGTCACCAGTGCCCATTCCCACAGGTTCCCTGATGTCCTCTAAGTGTCCAGTTCGGCTACTTTCTTCTGCAGCACCTTTGAAATCATTAACACAGCACTATTTAATGGGTGTCAGTCCCAGGTGGGCAGCACAACTTGGCACTGTGGCACTGGCCCAACATTTACATGCTGGTCAGCAGCTCATGGCAGGCCATGGCTCTCCCCCAGCCTTGGCTCCACTGCAGATTTAGGAAATGCAGAGAGCATCGGCTGGGGTGCACAGAGCTGTGCTGGATGGATGCTGTGTGTCCACCTTTCCCAGATTTAGTGGAAAACCAGTGTCCCTGTGACAGGCACAGTTCCCTTCTTGCACACTCCAAGCCACAGCATCTCACAGATGAACACCGGCCTTTTGTCCCCATGGCCAAAGCCATCTCCCCACTGTCAGCCTCCTACAAACAGGCTGTGTCCTTGCAAGTGCCTCTGTTACTGAAAAGGACCTCGTAATGAGGAACCCCAACGCTGGGAAGAGTCTGAGCATGGAACTGCCCAGAAGTGCGTTACTGCTTCTCCTTCTTGTCTGGTGGACAGTGATCCTGTTTTTCCAGCAGCCCCACTGCCAGCTGCAGTGGCCTGGCAGGCGCAGTGACCCTGAGTGATTATTTAACAGCGGATTGTATAACAGAGCAGGGCAGACATTTCATTTCTGTCTCTGACCTCAGCCCTGGGACATCTCCCACCCATAAAACTTCCAGTCTAATCTTTCAGACCTCAGAGGAGCAGCCTTAGGCATGTGACACCATCCTTCAGAGAGGAGTGACCAGTGGGGACCAGGTAGATCTGGGCAGGAACGGGCTGCCCAGCACATCTCAGTCCCACAGATGGGAAAAGAGGAGGGAGCCTAATGCTCCACAAAGGCTCAGGTTTGTAGCCCAGATCCTGCTGAAGTGCCCAAGATGACCCTGCAAAGTCCTTTTGCTCCCTGCTATCCATCTAAATGAAGCACTACACTCTCCTCTCCATTCAGAGTAAGCTGTTTCAGCAAGGTAAAGATGGATGAGCTGGCCTTGAGCAGGGCAAGCCGGCTCCACCAGCTCCCCTGGGTTCCAGCCACACTGTCTCTGGAATCTGTGAGCAGCTGAACCCCTTGGACCTACTCCAGAAGGGGTAGACAGTACACAGGGGCCAGTGGAGAAGTGCCTGCTGCTCCGAATAGTCCAGAACTCAGGACATACCAGCCTCGTGCTGGTGATGTCCCTAAACTGTGTTGCTTTTCTATGGGGCTGAGGAGACAGTTCAAAGCAGTGGCCTGAGCTGTCAGTGGTCAGGAGGATGCTGCAGTGTTGCAAGGAGATGGACGCAGACAGGCCTTGCTTATCAGTGCTGGGCACGTGCCAGGTGGCTCAGACCCATGTCATTCAGAAATCCATCAAAACCAGCTTCTCCTGAAGCCTTATTGGAGCAGACTCAACAAGGACCTTGTTTCTGAGCTTGACTTCAGCATGTCCTGGCTCTAAGCATTCCCTTTTGCTGAAAGGACTTGGTGGGTGTGAACAGCCCCTCCAGGATAAGCATGGATCTGCTGGAAGCTGGAGAGGACTAGCAGGGCCACCAGGCAGGTTGAGGTCAGGGAACATTGCCTCCAGGGAGAGGTAGAGATAGCTGGTTTGGTTAGTTGGGAAGGAGAGGAGGTTGGGGTGATTTAGCAGAAGTCTACAGTGACTTGGCAGCTAGAAGGGAGGATGAAGCTGAAGTCTTTCCAGGTGGTAAGTCAGCCTGGCTGGTTCAGGCTGTTAGGAAAAGCTCCTTCCCTAGAAGAGTGGTGCAGCCCTGGGACATGGACCCAGAGTGGAGGGGTTTCCATCTTTCAAATTTTCCAGCCTTAGCTGCTCTGACCCAGCCTTGGCAATCCTGCTCCAAAGGCTAGCTGAGACTGCCACAGGCCCCTTCTTACCAGCACTTCCTTTGAGAGGTAATTCTACACCAAACTGAGCCAAAATCAGCCTCCTGCCTTCCTTGAGCCATTTGTGCCAACTTCCATCAGACAGTGCTCCTGTACCACTTACCAAAATGTACCTGTTCAGGGGTGCAGCAGTCCAGAGAGGATTTCACAGCAGCCAGAGCTTAGGAGCACACAGTTACCAACAGCCACAGCAAAAATAAGTCCAAAGAGCAAGATCAGAAAATCCAATATTTAAAATCCATTACTTGTTCCACAGCTGGGCTGGGGAGGCAGCTGCTGCAATGTGGGTCTAACCATTAACCAGGGGCCTAGAGAGGTGTGATGCTCTCTGAAAAACAGGGTGCTGTGCCTGAGGTCTGTGTGTGCCAACACTGGGAGAGGGTGTGCGGCAAGGCACAGAGATGCTCCTGCAGAGCCCACACTGAGTCTGGAAACTGCTACCATGTCTGACCCCTCTGCACCCCTCAGCAGCAACCAACTGCCAGAGCTCACCTGAAACCATGTCTGACCAACTCCTTGGCAGGGAAGAAAAGAATAAGAAGGCATATTAATGCATTTTTAATAGGTAACATAAACAGTTAAGTTCAAAGCTGCCTTACAAACACAAGATGCCAGTGCTTCTACTGAGAGATGAGCCAGGCCTTTCATGCAGAAAACGTTTTGGCTGTCTCAAAGGCAAATTGTCCTCCCCTTGGAGGAGACAAGTCTCAGCTGAAAGCAGCAGCTTCCATTTGCTAGGAGTATTTTGATTTTTCAAAGTTAGTCTATTTCATTTACAGGCAATAGGGAACTGGATGGGAACAGTTCTGTGGATCTTTAAAGCCTCCTATGTATGCCTAGTGCCTGCAGTGCTGCTGCTGGCAGGGACAGCCCTGCCTGGCCCTCACCCCCCTGGAGTGATGCAAGAGGTGCCTTTGCACTTTGCCTTAGTAGGAAAGCAGAGCTGCCAGCAAACCTGCCTAGGAGGCAGAGCAGGAGGCTGAGGGTGAAGGACCACAGCTCGCTCACCCTAAGGCAGGATGGGCAACACCTCTGGGCAAAGGGTTTGCCCAAGGAGTGTGTCCAGGGCAAGTGCTCCCTTATCACATGCTCACAGGGCTGTGTTTACCAGGCTGCTCCTCCAGCTGCCTGTCAGCTGGAGTTTCTACCCTGCTCAAAGGGCAGGAACTCATAGTGGCTTTTGCCATCTGATCACACAGATCCAGCAGCGCTTTCATGCCCAGCCACGCTGTGTGTACCCCATGTCACAAGGATCAGGGGTGTCCTGGCATGGAACAGGTCGAGATCCCAGGCCCCATGGCTCTCCCAGGCCAGCAGGACAATTACCATGGAGTTCACTGCCTGACACAGCTGTGGGAGTGGGAGTGCCAGCAGCTGCCCTGCATTTTCAGTCTACTCCTGTCCCCAGCAAGGCAGCAGGGACGGCACAGAGAGCAGCCCCGAGTCTGGAGACAGAGGGCTGCCAAAAATGCCAAACCAAGGCTGGCTCTTCTTCTCCCCACAAGTGTTACAAAATCCATGGCTGAGTTTAAACACCAAAGAGACTGTGACCTCTGGCTCTAGGCTGACCCTTGGAAACACATGCCCCAGCCTGAAAAAAAGGAGCACAGACAAAAGGAAAACCCAAAAGGAGCAAATCCAGCAGCAGGAACAAGTCTAGCTGAAGCCAAGAGGGGAGGGCAAAGGAACAGTTTTCCAACAGGCACTATTAGGCAGCTGCTGTACAACTGTTGCAACATTCCTGTTCTGAAACTGCATGGACAGCAAATTTTTCTTACATGCAATGAGGACAGAAAACATAAAGAAGGTTGAAAATTCCCAAAATAACCTTCATGTTTTATGTGGTGTCAAAACAACTGTTTTGCTCTGGGTAGAAGTGGACTGTCTCCAAGTTTGAAGTTGCCCCCACCCTTTCCAAGGAGTGAAGATAACACTAGAGAGTCCAGAGAACAGCCAGAGCTTGACAGCACATGGCTGGCAGAATCAAGACTTTGCCCAGCTCCTGCTTTGGCCCAAGGCAACCTGCACCTGTGTTAGGGCTTCTCCTTTACCTATGTCTTCCTTCTGCAGCTCATCATTATAGAAATATGTGCCCACAGCCTCTCCCTCCCACCCCAGTCTCCCTTTTGAATCTTCCACTTGTTTTGCCAATGTGTCAGTGGCAGTAAAGTTCCCAAAGGCCTCCCTCCCACACACACACACCCTATGGTCTCAGCATCCTTTCAACCCAACTCTCATCTCCTGCTTTGTGCATGGTGAGAGGGGGTGTCTGTACCTCGTGACCATCTGAAAACAGGCTCCTCCTTGAAAAAAGCCACCCCAGAGCTCATCAGGTAGGTAGGGCTTGCTGCTCCCTGCGTGGGGGTAAGCTCCAGACAGAGCCCACAGGGCATGGCTCAGGAGTGGCACCAGCCAGACAGAAGCTAGGGAGACAGACACAGCTCCATCTCTGCCATTATTTCGCTGATGCCCCCACCGTGAGAAGTGGGACAAGAAGAGCCCAGAGGAGAATCAGTAGGAAAGGGAATGGGACCCAGTCCCACTCTCTCCCAGGTAAACATACAGGCTCCCTGCATCACCCCATGGGGGAACCCTCCGAGCTCCACCTATGCTGCTGCAACAGTCACTTTTTCATGCCTTTCACTGCCTCATTGCATTTATTTAATTACTACTCCTCAGGAGTAGCATTGCTCACATCTTTGGCTGTTGGATTGTTTTCCATTCTGTTCCCAGTGGAAGCAATCACACTTGTCTTCCAAGATCTGTTCTTTCTAAGCCAGGCTGTCACTTATCCATTATTATTGAAGTATCAAAGGCATTTGCACATGTTCAGAAGAACACTAGCTCCCTCAAGGAGGAAGGATGAAATATCACCTCTTGCCTGATAAGTTGCTTACACAAGTGGAATCAAACCCAGGTTTCTGGATTATCCAGTGGGACTCTCTTGCAATGCTGCTCTTAGGAAAAGGGCTGCAGAGATGTCTTAGCTCACACCCCAGAGCTGATAAGACTGCAGGAGAGATTCAGACATTGAGTTTTCCAGCTTGGATGTCTCTTGGTCACTCAGAGGAGACTCCAAAGTCAAGGGTGGGTTTCTGCAGAAGCAATCTTGCACGCTGCCCTCTCCAAAGCACAGCTGTGTTCCGCCGCGTATGTGCTTGCTGCCCTTGGCTGTGCCCTACACAATCTCTCTCCTCACTCACAGATAGTGCAGCAAATTCTGGAGTGGCCATTCTGATTAATCAGAGTCTAAACTCAAGCACCTGGGAGTCCTTCTGCATGTCTTGGCAGGTCCTTGAGGGTGATCCAGTGCAGATGCTGCAGGACAGCATCCCATGACCTCAAACAGCCCTTGTGATGCCTTGGGTTTTAGCTTTTATATTTTTCAGAATCTCTGCTTCTTAGTGTGTAACTCTGAAACTTCATATTAAGTGTTAGTAAATTCTCTTCATAGGGTAGTTAGACAAAACAGTCCCTTCCTAGCTAGAGAATCAAGGACAGCTAGTACCCAAAAAGCATAAACAACGGGGAAGGAAAAGGGGCAAGCCAGGGGGCTGATACTTCATGGCCTGGGGCTGTGGTGAGACAATTGACCCAATGTGTAGACGAACCAAAACTTATAAAAGTGTAAAAACTCGTGACCAGGAATCATCTTTTATTTGATTTGGATGTAGCCCCGGCCAGGCTCTTGCACTGCCCAAGGTGTATCCTTTCAATAAATACCTATTTTATTCCTTCTCCTTGGTCTAGTCTCTGTTCCAGATCACCCTTTCCAGGCATCAGTTCTGGCATCTCGAGAAGGGACCTCAAACAGCCCTTGAGCATGAACCAAAAGCCATGTCAGGTCTACTTCAGAGAGTTTGTCTAAGATTTCACTTTCCCCAGTTGAGCAGAAGCCAACACATGCAGTTCCAGGTGTTGAACTCGGAGCCAAGGGACCTGGATTTCTTGCTGCCACCTGCTGTCCCCTGTCAGCAGGACAGGCCCTGCCCTGCTCCCTGCCAGCTCTGCCCCAGAGCCCCAGCCAGGATCCAGGGGAGCAAACAGCAGGACCCACTGACCCTGGTCCCAGCCCCTGTTCCCTGGGAAGTACTAGACAGACACAAAGCCTGGATATGAACAGAAACACAAAAGCACTGGCCTCTGTGTGTCCTGATTCTCCTGGTTACAAGCTCCAAAACTACAGTTGTGCCTGATTTTCTCCTTGGAGGACAGAGCCCTGGGGAATAGTGGCCCACCTTTGCTGTTAGCCAGGAGAGGCCCACGGGAGCTTCTTCCCTGCTAACTCAGCCCATCACAGGGAGGGAGGGAAGGCAATAACTGCAGACGTGGAAGTAATAATAATAATCACAATAACAACAACATCTATGCCTGCTACTTTGACATAGTAAATTTCCTGCTTCAGTTGACAGAAAAGTAAGTTGAGCGGATGCCAGGAAGCATTTCAGATTATCAGGTCTCTGATCCAGAGATGCAAATCAGGTAGAATGCTGCAGAAACCTGACAACAGCAAAGCTGCAGGTGCTTGGTCCTGAAGAACCCTGCCCTTTCCTCCATGGCAGCCTTCTGTATTTCAGATAAACAGGGCAACCCAGGATTTTATCACCTGGGCTGTGCCTGGCATAAAGGGAATTTGGGACCACACATCATCTAAGGCCATTTTTTCATTCTTTTTAAAAATATTGTATCATTTATTTCTAGGCACAATTATAGGCCCTGAAAGGAACCAGGAGAGGGAGGAGAGGTAGAAGTCTGTCATGAAAGGTCTGCAGAGAAGTAGTTGATAAGTGTCTTTGTGGCAGTAGCTGCCTTATACTTTACTGTGCTCATCTCCTCACCCTCACCAGATTCCTGGCAGAAACCGGGCACCCCCCCGTCTTATAAAGCCTTGCAGGCAAAACCCAGGCACAGGTAGGTTATTCAGTGTCACCTCCGTACAATGCACAACTAGTCCAGTGACATTCCCCAGCAAAGTCTGGACTTGGAGGACAAAGACAGGAACTTGGCTGTGTACCTGTGAGGACCAATGCTATCTCCAAGGTCAAGCAAGCTGCACGGACATGCTGCAGGGACAAGTTGCTCAATTTTCTCCTAGGAAACCAGGGGGAATTGGCAAGAAAACAGGGAACTCAAAGATCCTGGGCCTCATGTATTCATCAGGCAAGCCAGGTGCCACAGAGCTACCTTGTAGAAGCCCAAAGCTATCTAAACTGCATAAATAAAATCCATTTTGCCACAATCAGTCTACCAGACACCTGTGTCTGAACCCAACCAGCTCTAAAAGCTTCTCTGCTTTACAGGCCAGCAGCACAGACATTGGTGTCTGTTCTGTGCTGCTGCCACAACCAAGAGCAAAAGGTGTGCTCATATTCCCCCTGCTCCTTTGCTCAGCTCCCTGTTCACAGAGCAGATAAAAACGGTATCTCCCAGGTAAACACAGCTCAGCCTCTCCACCAACCCTTCCCTCCTGATCTCAGCAGGGTAACTTGGTTTGGGCTTGGAAAGGACACAAAGCAAAATGTGGTTGTTATCAGCTTGGCCTCTGTGTTGCACAGCCCCAGGTACAAGGCTGATTCAGGGTTAATTAGCAGTGTTTGGCTAAAGGTAAACAGATTCCACAGCAAGCTGCAGGACAAGTGTGGACAAGTGTCTGAGCTCCCAGTGAAACCTGGAGCACTAGGCAATTTGTTTTTAGGGCTCTTTTGCCCTAAAAAGCCAGGGCAGACTTCCACCCTCCTCAGCTCAGGAGCCAACATCACAGCCGGCAGGCCTAAGCTCAAGCCACACACACAGCTCAAAGCAGGCACTCAAGTGAGTGACTCTTTGGAATTCTGATCTACAGAGTCTTTAACAGGAACCAGGCTAATGCAAGGTACAGGTAGTACACAGTGACTGGGGAAATGGGAAATATCAACATCTCAAGAGGACTAAAAGATAGAAGCAGCTTAAGTGCTTGCAAAATGGCTTAAGAGCAGCTTCACATGGAAAGTGACTTCTGCTTAAGCAGTTTAAAGGCGAGCCCCTCTCAAACATTGGCCAGCTATGAGCAGCTTAGTGCAGGAAGGGCTCCTGCCAAGACTCCTGGCATGGCAGCATGACATGAGAGAGAAACAAGTGTCCCCTTGGAGCTGGGAGCCTCACCCCATGCACATTCCACCGATGAGCCTGTGCCATCCCGGCTTCAGAGCCATTCTGTCCTCCTCGTGAAAAGAGGCTTGTCCTTGGCCGGATGTTCTCTGGAAAAGTCCACAAAGCAGAGCTCCTGGAAAGTTGAGTCTGCTTTCAGCAATAAAATAAAATGGAGGCTGTGCTGGCAGTTTCAGGCCAGGACGTACAACTCTTTTCTTCCTGCCAGTTTCAAAGAGTAAGACTGGCTTCTGTTGTCCTTGCATCCTTGAATATATATCCCTGCCTCTTTCTTGGGTATTTTCAAATTGTGCAGAAGACAGAAGAACAAGCTTTGTTTGGGAGATAAAAAGGAAAATCTCTTCTATTTTTTTTTTGCAATGCCAGGGTCATCACGGGTGGGAGCACTGGAGGTAATGGCAGAGGCAGATTGAAGCAACACTCAAACATGAATGATGTGTTATTTGCCTACAGTGAAGAAAGCAAGAAGACCAGGATTGCATTCAGCTGTGAACTTGGGGTCATGTGCTTGAAGACCTGGTGAAGTGTTAGCACCTTATTTCTCTTCATGGGAGAAACCTGTCCTTCAGACTACCTCAGGCAGAGTTGTTATTATTATTATTACATGAAAGTTATCGCTGAAAAAAGCAAGAGTAGAGAACATGTTACTTTGAAATAAATCAATAGCTCAGTCCTAATCTGGAATCTTCTGGTTAGTTCTCATTGCTTCATGTTAAAAGGCCACAAAAAGGAGGAGTTAGAGGTATATAAAGGATCCTTAGGAAGGCACAGACAGGTCTTTGCCCATACAGCAATAAAGAGATGGAAAAACACCACAGAAATCTTGGGCAAGGGGAACATATTTAAGTGTAATTAAATACTCCAGTTTGAGCTCTATCCTCAGAACTCAGGAGTTTGTTTTGAATTTAAAGTGCATCCCAAGAAGATGAGAGAACTAAAAGTTCAGTAAGTGGGATTCCCACCTTCAGCTACTGAAGTCTGTGGTTCAATAACACATCAACTTCAAGAAAAGACTACTAGGTCACTGACCAGGCTATTTCTTAGACACTTCTGAAGCCTTTTGACAGGATGCTTATCTAAAGCTCACTGATTTAATCTGACTTAGCATTAAAGTGCTGTGGTTAACAGAAGAGAAAATAGAAGCATAATCTATATTACATGCAAATCCCTGCCATACAATTTTAAATGGCCAGAAGTTTGCACTTTGCTGATAGAGAAAGCATCACCTAAATACAAACTGTGCTTCCTGAAACATCCAAAGTCTATTGTATTAACAGCCTAAGAGACAGAAAATTTAGGATTTTCCATAAGAAACACTCTAATATCTTCTGGAGGCTTATTTGATTACTACCCATTTGAATTTTGCATGGAGCACAAACAATTTAAATTTTTTTAGTCACTTGAAGAAAGATGAACCCACAAATGGAAAGAAAAGATGGCAAGAGAAAATAAACAGATAATGGCTTATATGAAACTGAGTAATTACATCCTGCATTGTGCTCCAACTTCCACCTCCCATCCTACAATCGCACTCCAGTACTTAATTCTGAATACTGCTTTACTGCCCCTGCCAGGATTAATTTGTTTTCCTGGATCCCAGATGCTTTGGAAAAGAGGGTTAATTATCTTGCCATAGCTGATGGCTTCCTGGCACATTCCTGCAGGATTCACTCCCTTGCATGATGACCCACTCAGGCTGCAGCTGCTCCATTAACATCAGAGAAGGAAAAGTTAAATAAGTCATACCAGAAATTAAGACCACACTTCAGCAGCTGCAACAGTGAGGAGGAAGAACAGGGAACCTATCTGAATTCACGTATGGCTCCAGCCCAGGGAGCTAGCTGGGAAAGGCCAGGACAGGAAGGCTTGGCACAGGGCAGATAAAGCTTGGTGAATACAAGAAAAGGGACTGAGGTTACTACTTCCTTCAGAGAGCCATGGTCAAAGCACAAGTTATCTGGCTGCATTAGGTTCTCACATCCTGTGAGAATTACAGTCCTTGGAGGAAGAAATCCTCTATTTTTAACAGGGAAAGGCTATTATGCATTAGGACACTAAATAGAACACAAATATTTTGCTCTCTTAACTTGATAATGCAGCTGTCCAGAAATGGATTGACCCGTTTTCAAAATAGATGCTCTAGCAGTAGAACTTGGGGGCCTCATCATCTGAAAAATCCTGAACACCTATTTGGTTCAGGTTATTTTTAACTGACTCTAGTTCTAAGGAACCCAAATGGCACCCTAGAAACATCACATTATCACAGGAATGAGCACATCTAACCACCCCTCTCCACAGGTGTCAATATTAATGGTGCAACTGAGAAGATACTTGAATTCCACAACAAATCAGTCATGCAGCACACTTCTCTCTGACTGGTTAGACATAAAAATAGACAAAATAGACATGAAAACCTGGAATGACTAAAAAACCCACTGGTAGCTACAGATGTGAGAATGCAAGGTATTTTTAAAAAGAGGAACACACAAAAGAATCCCAAACATGTTTAAACACATCTCTGAGATGAAAAAATAATTGAGCAAAAAGTGCTCGTGTTCCCAGACCTCAATGCATTACTTAACAGAAGAGCCTAAATGTCTCCTGCTAAACCACCAGCACATTCAAACAAGTTCAAGAGCTGTTCACAAGAAAACACACAGCAGGAAAAGAAGCAAGTTGCATTTAATTACAACAAAAGGGTTTCAGCCAGTAACAAGCCAGCTTGCCTCAAACATTATCCCTTTCTAAAAGACAGCCTTAATGACACCACATCCAGTTGTATCATTCCTTTCACAAAGCAGGACGCCCAAACACATCCTCTATGGTTTCTTTTAAATATTCTCTTTCATCACCCTAGCAATACACTCTATCTTGCTGTGGTGGTATAGAAAGTCGAAAAACAACTCTTCACACTTCTTGCATATAAGCAAAAATAAACAAGAATTAGAGTATCATGAGAAGAGGAACATATCTCCACCTCAATACATCTTTACCCCCAATAAAAGGTGATCAACTGGAAAAACAAACAAAACACAACAAAACAAACAGTGGGACAGACACGAAGATATTACATTGTGAATGACAGCTGCTTACAAGCAGGGAATGTGCATAGCAATGGTTAATGTTTTGCTTGTATGACTTATGCAAAAGAGACAGGGGAAAAAAACCCTGCATTAAGAGACCTTGAAGGTAAAACCACTGCCAAATGAGAGACAAACTTCACTCCCCCTGGAACAACTAATTCCCCACCTGTCCCACTGTTTGGGCTCTGTTCTAAAGAGCAAGACCTCGTGCATGGAAGAAGACCAACCTCATTCCTTCCTGAGGACAAGCATCCACTCTTGTAGGCCCAAGAGAAAACATTGTTTACTTTTAACAGCAAAACACCAACAAGGAATCTTTCTTGTTCTCATGAATAAGATTATTATTTTGTGGAGAAAGAAGAAAGAAGCTTGCACAATTCTTCAGTCTCCTTTCTTTTCTGCCCCACATGGCACTCTTTTGCATATGGGCCTTCCAGCTGCTATCAAGTCAGTCCTCTATGATATACTCAGAACCATGCTCCGTTTGATCTGGGAAGACACAGGAAAGATGCCTTTCACCTGAACAGCATAGGCACTGAATGCTGTGATCCACTGAGGACACCAAAACATTAAAGTGCATTTATTTTTCTTTTTTTTTTATATGAAACCTGAATGTGTTAAGGGTCACTTATCCTACACTGCAATTTGAAAACAGACTATTTTTAATGCTCAACTATAAATAACTTCTGGAACGACATTAATGCAACAAGCAATGGAAATGAATGCAGAAGAAACAGGCTTCCACAGAACATTCAAGTTGATAAAAAAAGAAATAACAGACTGGGAAAGATCTTTTACACTTAAAACACTAAGCAGCACAGAGCATTTCACTAGCAGCAAGATATGGCACATGGACTTTTGCACTGGAGCTGTCTGGAAGCAATTTCTGGGGAAAGAGTACTGAGGCTGAAAGAGTCTCAGCAGTGCCCCTAAAATGCAAGTCTCTTTGCCACCTCAGACAGGATGCTAGGATTATTCCAAACCCTGTGCTGAAAGAGCTGCCAAAGAGCAGCTGGTTTTCAGTTCCCAGTTCAGACATATTAAAAGCCTGATGTGAATATGTAAAACACTCATTATCTGAAACATGAACAAAATGGAGGTAGACAGGGCAAAAATGAATCATTGTTGATGAGAAAACCTGAAGGACAGTATTTGCCTTGAAATTAAGCATGGAGAAAATCCAATCTATATTGGAAGATGTGCAATGCCCACAGCCTGTAAACATCCTACAACATCCTCTCAAGGACAAGCAATCTGCAAAAATCATCCTGCATAAAGGATGGATATAGATAAAACCCATAAAGGCAGAACAAAGAACTTGTAGGATAAAGCATAAAATAGCTGATAAAGTAACTTCTCTGCAATGACTTAAGAAAAGAACTGAAAGAAGCCCTCAACAATCCACTGCAAATTCACAAAGGGGAACACACACAGAGCCTAGGACAACAGTGCCCAGACTCCACTGCTTGGATTCCAATTTCTTGGGCCTTAGCCCAAAAAAGACACAACTCCAGTTCCAGAAGAGAGGTCTCAAAGTACTGGAATAGAACAAATCATTTTCTCCAAAGTGAAAGATTTCTCCCCTCATTAATTTCACATCACATAATAAGCTATTTTACCTGAATCTCACTGAGATTACCTCAGCTTAAACTACAGAATATTTCACACAAATGTATTTTTTCAGGGTCATAATAGATGTTTAAGATAAATCAGATAAAAGAAAACATTGAATTAGCTGTCTAGGTGTGAAAGGATATGGTGGGGGCTTTCTTTTTGTTTTAACAATTTTTACCACCTTGGTTTCTATTGTTGTCATCCATGTTGTCACCGCTCCCCACAACTTTTACCATTTAGTATGTCATAACCAGTGCTTTAAAAAGAGTCAAAAGGATATGCTAAACACCAAAGATTTAAGTTTAAATCATGGAAAATGAGGATGAACACATTGATACAGCCTTGCAATTTTAATTTTTAAAAGGCCCCTAACGGTGGGACTAGCTGTAGATAGCATCATGCTAACGCATATGGAAAATAGATTTGAAAAAAAACAAAAAAACAAAATAAATAAGTATGAATTCATACCATACAAGTGTACATACTTAATAATTTCCTATGTTAGCTCAGTTTGAACTATATATCAAGTCTATACTACTAAAAGTTCAGTATGTGAAACATTAACCCAATCAAAGCATTTTATAAATACAAGCTTCTTTTCAGTATTGCAACATACTTCACTACTTAACACACTGAAAACCAAGTTCTACATTTAAATTTCTGCTGTAATAGTTCTATCTGCCAATTAAGACTACAAATGGAAAAATACTTGCTAATCTTTAACATTTTGAAAATGCAAATATATTTCATTTTTTGAAAAGAAACAATCTTGTTTATCCTACTGGTGCTTCTTGAGACATTTGAAGATACTACATTAACAAAATACAAACTTTGTAGTAAGCTTACAACACATACTTCTCAGAGGCAAAAATAAAAAAAAATCTGGTTTGTATTTATGAAGGAACATCCATTTATTATAAAACAAGATAAAAGATATTAGAATTAAGTTGAAACAAGGCAACATTATAACAACCACTTTAGAGCTTTGTGAACAAAGTGTAGTTTTTAACTTGCAAATCCAGGTGAATGTAGCTTTTAACATGCTGTCCTCTTCTCTATAAATGGGATGAAGTAGAGAAGCAAAGCTTCAAGGTGTAAGGATTGGAGCCATCTGTGAGGAGACAACACAGAACACACCGTGGGCACAGCTCTCCTGCTGATCCACCTTCCATAACCTGGCAAGTTCACCAGTTCCGTGTATTTCACACGCACACCTCCACTTATGTTTGTCCTTTTCACATTGAAAGAGGAAGCTTTTCTGCTGTTACCACCTCTCCAAACTGAGATAAAACTGAAATTGAACAGTGTGTTCTCCATACTATCTTCAAAAATATTCTGCCACTAAGGTCCATTATATTAAGAAGGTGGACCAAAGGTGTGGGGGAATAGAAAAGATTTAAACTATTAACACTTCACAGGAAGACAAACTCATAACAGTTAGGAGGAGGTAGTTTAAATATTAGACACTGGCCTAGATTCAAAATTATGTCTGGGAAAACCTGGAAAAATTCCATTTAATCCAGTAAACTGTCATAATTGTACAGCACAGATCTGGCTTGTTGTGTACTTGTTTAGCAGGTGAACTCACCCCACTCTATTCTTGCTAGTTTGGAGCTAAATTCAGCTTGGCTTCACAATTAATGGTGGTTTCAAAGGGAATGTGCTACAGAATCAGTAAATTGAGAACAATGAGCCGAGTAACTTAAAGAATCCTGTTCAAGACATTGCAGAGTACTTTTATTTGTTGTGAAAGAATCATAGAAGGGTTTGGTTGGAAGGGATCATCTCATTGGATCACCAGTTCCAACCTCCTGCTATGGGCAGGGATGCCACACACTAGACCAGGTTGCTCAGAGCCCCATCCAGCCTGGCCTTGAACACTTCCAGGGATGAGGCATCCACAGCTTCTCTGGGCAACCTGTGCCAGTGCCTCACCAGTCTCACAGTAAAGAACATCTTCCTAATATCTAAAACCTAAATCTCTCATAGTTTAAAACCCTTACTCCTTGTCCTGCCACTATTTGCCCACGTGAAAAGTCATTCTCCCTCTTTTTTACAGGCCCACTTTGAAGTACTGGAAGGCCACCATAAGGTCATCCTGGAGCCTGCTCTTCTCCAGGCTAAACAACCTCAGCTCTTTCAGCCTTTCCTAACGAGAAAGGTGTTCCAGCCCTCTGATCATCATCATGGCTACCAGAACCCTAAAGTCCTTCTTCCACAGAAAAAGAATTTCAGCAGTAAGATTAGGAAAATGTACTTACTTGGGACTCTTATCTGGTAGTGATTAAGTACAGTGAGAGCTTCCACTGCATCTGTCTTACATTCCCATTCCAACAGACCAGACAGTGTTTTGGCAGAAGCTGTCAAAATGAGAAATAAAAATGGGAAGGAGGGGATCAATAAGATTTCCTGACAGTGCATACTCAGATCAAAACTGGAACCAAGTAACTTCCCAAACTGGTGACATTTTACTTACGTTTTGGGTCAAACACTTTGTATTTAATAAAGCTGAGAACTTCATGATCCTCACATAACTGTCACAAAAATAAAATTAAGAGGTAAAACTCTAGCAAAAATGCACACAAATCAGCAAAAATTCCAAGTTCCTAGAAGAGACACATAAAAAGGAAGATTCTGACTTTTTAAGAGAGTTTTCAAGAATTTATGGCAAATAATTTTTAAAATATGTTTAGATTGGTAACTCTTTAGAATACTATTCTGTAGTATTCTGTAAAACAAGGCTCCTGTGTCTCTGATATCTCTATCTACTATCTCCAAAAATATATTTAAATAATAACAAGTTCTACTTTTGACATTCCTACTCCAATACAGTAGCTCTGAAGTTGTGCATACAATGCCACTACTTGAGAACCAGAGTTCACTTTCAGACAGAGTTGGAAAAATGTATTTTATTTAAGTGAAAAAGAACTCACTGAATTGTCAGCAACCTTACCACTGCCTCCACTTAAAGAGACCCAGTACTGCATGTTTTAAGCATCCAGAGTCCATTTAGGATTCAACTGTGCCAAGAGTCCCAGGTGGATGCTTGTCTCCATTCCAAA
Organism: Toxostoma redivivum; assembly: GCA_013397375.1. Lineage (NCBI taxonomy): Eukaryota > Metazoa > Chordata > Aves > Passeriformes > Mimidae > Toxostoma > Toxostoma redivivum. Next base: position 159,789 of record VXBI01013128.1, read on the forward strand.
ACATCCCAGCAGTCATTACAGGGAGTCAGGAAATCTTTTGTGAGTTTTAGTCCTAACTTTCATGTATTTGGCTTCGTGACTTTTCCCTCTCCTCCAAAAACCCCTCACAGTAAGCTTAACTTTATTTTCAAGCTTTTGTTCCTCACATAAAAAAAATATAAGTTAATAAAATTGAGACAATAACTCCAGAATTGTGAACGTATCAAGAGGGGCTACAATGTATTTTAAGGAACAGCTCTCTTCCAGTGGCTCTGCTATAACCCTCCCAGTTACTAATTTTTAAAAGCAGCACCATGAAAAGCCAGGACAGAGCCCAGAGAGCACTGGATGTCAGTCACTCCAAGTGTTTACCTTTACAAATGTTTCCTCAGTCACACACAGGGGAACATTGTAATAATGCAGCACACAAGAGGGTGGCTGGATGATGTTCTTGGATGCTTGGCCAGCACTGGTGAAGCGATTATTCTTACTCATGGCAAAATCCTTGTAACTACTTGTGCCATCCTCCAGTTCAAATATCTGGCTTGGAACTACTGAGTGCTGCTTGGAAACACTGGAATTTAAGGATAAAATTTCTTAAATAATTAAGGCTATCATACTTTGCAGATTATTACCTAAGTAGAAAAGAGCTGATGTTTCTTTATAATAATGTGAAATGAATACAGTAAGAACAAGATGGGTTGGATTTGACACCTTCCTTAAAAAATTGCAGAAAGAATGGATAAGACACATTAGGGAATACAGCTAATTAGTGGCCAATCCACATAATTACAATACGCTTTTTGAATGTAAATAAATAAAATTATAAATAGTAATAAATCTTAGAGTGGTTGGGGTTGAAAGGGACCTTAAAGGCGATCTCCTTCCAACCTTCAGGCATGGGCAGGAACAGCTTCTACTAGAGCAGGTCGCTCAAATCCTCATCCAACCTGGATTTGAACACTTCCAGAGATGAGGCATCCTCAGATTCTCTGGGTAATCTGTGCCAATGCCTCACCATCCTCACAGTAAATAATTTCTTAATATCTAAATTAAATTCACCCTCCTTCATCTGAAAGCCAAAATAAACAGTCACAATTGAAAATCATAACTTCAACAAAAATAATAGAGTAGTGTGATATTGTCCCTTTGAAACCTCATTCCATCTGCCCACTAGTGGGCTATCAATCTGATAAAACATATTTACCAGACATTGAGTCTCTTTCCAAATAACTTGACATTATTGAGATGTGTGACCGCTCTTTCTACAGCGTATTCATCACCCATTTCAACCAGTGCTGTGCCTGGAATAGTCTTCATAAATTTCACCTAAGACAGATAAGGTAAAAAAAAAATACATTGCAACAAAGAGCTCAACCAATAGTTTTATAAAACACAGGGATATATTTTTAGACTATCTCAGAAAGGCTTTTTCCAAAGCATTTAAAAGAACTATAGTAGTTTCCAAGTTTCTAATAAATTATGCCTTACCTTCTCAATGTTTCCATACAGGCAGAACAGGTTGAACACCCTTGAACAGTTCATCTTGAGCTGATGCAACCCACTAACCATGACAACTGACCCAGAAGGATTTCCACCATGCATGTAAGAGGAGGATGCCTGCGGCAACGGATAAGCAACAAGTTCTGGAGTGTCCCGAGATCCCATTCGGTACCGGCTTGGCAAGGGCAACAAAGGACCATGGGAGCCTAAGGAGATGAGAGACCATGTTTTTATGTTGTTTGAAATAATTTTCACTACTTAATTATGCATCAAAGCCCACATACATAATGCATATTTAAAGGAGGGGTAGAAGGCTACAGCAATTGTTGAAAAAAGATATTCCAGTAATTTCAAAAATCATTATCTTCCCTGCAGCGTGCAAAATATTTGATCACAAACGTATCAGAGGAAATTATTAAAAGCAACATTCAGAAATATTTCCATCTAGTTACAGAGCTACATGACACTGAGAAAGAATATTACAAAGTCAGGAAAACAAACCAAAAGGAGTGAGACAGAGGTCAGGAGATGACACAGCTCTTTTTCCCAGAGACATGAGATTAAGTCAGAAGCCTGCCTTTCTACAAAAAGGTCATTTGGAAGAAACAGGAATACTTAAACCCCCACACTAATGCAAAATGAAGTGGTCCTATTTTCCACTATAAAGTGACAAGTTTCACTGAAAGTGATTTTTTTTTCCTTTTAGTGATGAGACATTACTAGTAAGCAATAGCTTTGTTCATAGAAAATGCTAGTATTACAGACCAAGGGGAGGATCCCTGTTTTTCTGAGACAAAAATAATGTGAAAATCACATAAACTAAATATAAAATGAAACTTTTGTCCTTTTTTCCCAGCAAAAAGCAGTAATGACCGGGAAACAGTGGTATAGGAGATGGATACCTTACTTAAGGTAGAAGGATGTATCAGAATGAAAAAAGAACATCACTGAATGAAGGTGGGACTTGGAAATTCTGGAGGTTTGAAGAACCTTTGGAAGAAGTAGGTACCTACTTACCTACATTGTAAGATATCATAAATACCTTTGCAAAGAAAGAGGCAAGACATATCACATTGCACCTGACAGCTGACAGAGTAATTAACTAGGAAAGTCACATGTGAGTGCGACCTTTGTTTCTCCACTCAGAGATCTTCGCTTAGCACATGAAAGTGACAGCAGATCTTGCCTTACAGAGAGTACTAGTAACAATATAACTTGTAACTGGAAACTTTATAGCACTGATTCCAAAACATCATTCCCCTACAGTCAAATACCTGTACCTTTTCTGAATCAGCTAAATAAGCACTAATGCCAACAACTCATAGCTTTGCATGCAAAAACATCAGAGCTCTCAGAGCTCTCTGTTGTACCAAACCATTGATCGCTATGTTGCCATTTTCTAGAAGAAAATTGCTTTCCCACTCCAGATATCATTTTCTGCCCATTGCCATGGTGATGGCAACTGAAAGGAAACTTTTTTCCAAGGGATAAGCCTGTAGAGCTGAACGCTTTGGGTGACAGGAAGAGGTGAGGCAATGAGTGCACATGGATTTCACTGAACCAGCAGTGTTTCAGAAGGCAGACTGACAGCACTGCAGGTGAACTGCTCATTCTGAAGGGAACCACAGCCAAGTGTTAATTAAATATTTAGAATTCCACAGAGCACGTAAGAAATCATAACCAGCTGTCATGCCATGTTACTTACCATAGCTATCATGTCTAAAGGATGATGGGTGCTCTCCCAAAATAGCTTGTCTCTGCCGGCCCTTCCCTCTGTCTAGCGTGGGAAGGGAAAGAAACCAGTTTAGTATGCACAACCAGGCACTTGATTTCTCCAGTTAAGACACAAAGCTTCTAGTTAAGAAGTGAAAAAGTATTTTGAGTCTTTGTTAATTTTATAAACAATTTCTCATTCACTCTATGTTTAAAAGCACAAGCTGTAGCCCTGAGACACCAAAATTGAATGACATCTGTATAACATATTGCACTTAAGTTGATTGGGGGCAGTGGCCAATGAGGAGATGCAGACATTTAAAGTTTATGGAGATACCCAATAGTTCTCCTAAACAGACACCACACATTAGTATAGAAAACACCATACAGCAGGATTTACCCATGTGTCTCATAAAACAAATTTGAAACGCAGTACTTTTGAAAGACAGTACCTGAATCATAATATTAGCTTCAACAGCAACACATTTTCAAAGTGGGCTTCTTTCAAGAAGTTTCAGCATAAGCCAACAACAACCTGTATTACATGGTTTCATAATCAGTAAACAGAGAGCATTACATATGTGTACATATATATTTACAGAACACCTACTTATTTATGGGCATGCTGAAAGGATTGTACATTGTGGCTTTATCAGTAGCACATAACAGTTCAACTGAGGGAAAGTATCATTGAGTAATGCACCTAAACAACAGTCAATCCTTTAAGCAAACCCAGTTCTCTAGGATATAAAATTAAGCAAGGGGTCTACATTAATGGAGGGAAGCAATGCCTCACAGCCAAAGCTGTTTTTTCCAATTAAGATCCATGCTGCATGACAAAAAAATCTAAACTTTCATATTTCTTTCTGGTAAGCAACAATTCTTTTCTTACAATTAAAAAAAATTTTTTAAAAAGCCACATTAAAAAGATGGGGCAAGGTATTTATCAGTTTACAGCAATTCTCAGGAAATTTAAGTATGACTGCTGAAAATAGTAACTCCAGCCCAATGCAGTTGGAGCTTTTTCCCCAAAAAACAGGAACTATTTGATTATACAACAGTGGTAGATGAAAACACGTGGCCTTTTCTGCTCAGAATTTTGAGGCCAGGTTCCAAATCAGATATTTACTTTGGCAGTATAATCTGAAGAGAGAGCAGTCCTGAACACTTTCAAATATATAGAAGCAAGATTACTGTTGTCAAGTTTACTTTTTCACTCCTTTTTCAGGGTAACAGCTCCAGTTCTTGGCTCTAGAAAGCAAATCAGTCAGGTCAAATATTTTGAGCATTTAAATTGTATGCAGTAATCATCTTTCAGAAAAATCAGTTTTATAATTCCAGTCTGTGGAACTAAATGCTTTGAAACTGCCCATGGTAAAGTCAAGAATCACATTCTTCAAATAAAGAATTCTGTGAGAAAAGTTTGACAAATATTTCCTCCTCGTGGTGGTACAAGTCTCTCCTTGCTCCATGCTTGTTCCTTCCTTGAACAAAGTCCCTGGATTGTGCCAGTACAAATACCTGTGTAAACAAGCATTGAAACACAAGAACTGACCTATGTTAAAAATAATTCTGAAAGGAAAGGTTCTTTATAATCTTGTTTAAGCTTGGGTTTCTTGATTTTTAGTTTTGTTTTTACATCAGGTCAAGTCACTGAGCAAGCTGGTATTACCACCAAAAGAAATGCTCCAAACTAGCTTGAAATTTCTGGCTAAAGGCAAGTAGAATACTAAGTCAGATGGGTTTATTTCACTCAATCTAATGCAATACGAGTTCATAGCAGCAGGCACTTGTTAGGAAGTTTACTTTAGTGGAGAAAGACTGGGAAATTTATTACCATAAAGAACTACAAATGGTTCTTAAAAAAAAAATCATTAGTAAAATGCATTTCCTTCCTAACATTTGAAGGGCAGGTGTGAAATTCTGAAAGGATTTATTGGCATGTCTGAAACTCCTTCGGGACAAGATCTTTGCTGCAATGAGAGCCCTACAGCTCAGGTCACACTGTGTTCAAAACCCAACTAATGCTGTTGCAAGAGTAAGTTGAAGGACAAATGCATAAACTCTTTCAAAGAAAAACACGACTCCTGGATTACTTTATGGGAAAAACTGCTCTAGATGCCTGTTTTCTCAAGTGCATTTCACTGTTCATTCAACAATTTATAGTCCCATTGTCCACATCAATGGATGTGGATCATAGTAAATGAAAAATTACATACAATATGTAATGATTTTTATATATATATATAAAAAATACAAGTCCTATTTTTTCCTTTTATGTGTAGTAGGGTGCTTATGTATAAAGAATATATAGTAATAAAAGAAAAATAAAAGAGCAGAGTTCTTGAAAAAAGCAAGCCACACCTATACTAAGTTTTTCATTTTCCACTGTTTGCTCAAGTTTGGGGAAGTTTTAGTTCATACAGTCATACCTATCCGCAGACCAATTACATAATGCATTTAGATGCACAGTGTTACAAGTCAGCCTCCAAACACTGCAATGATCAAAAGATACATAGGTCAAATTAATCCATTCAATTTTTCAAATTCAAACCTTTAGATTTTTTTTCCTTGTTCTTGAATTTCTTCAGAATCTTTTTTCTTTGATTCAAGAATTTGAGAAAAAATTGAATCCCAATACAAATAGTCATAATCTACAAGCTGCAACCAATACTGTAGCTCCCTTGTTAACTTTTTACAAGAACTTCATTTTGAAAAGCCAAGCCCTAAGTTTTTAGTTGTACAACAGTTTCACGAGCCCAGTGTCTCTGCAGAATTACTGTGAAAGTGCAAATCTCTTGAGACAGCCAAAGCCCTGGTTCTCATGTAGCCTTTGATAAGTAGATACTCTATCTTGGTCACATTGTCTTCACTTTTCTAACTTTACATTGAACACATTATTGTACATAGGTTACTGAACACTGCACTCAAGAGTTACAGATTTTTGGTTATTTTTAAATAAACACTTCACAAGAGTTAGGCTAGACAGCATTTTGACCATATATATTTATAATCACAGTTTCCACTGACATGAGTTAAGATCTGAGAATTTTTACAGCTGAGTACTTAAGAGACAGTATGCCTGTACCAATTATGAATCTCCCTATTTTATTACTTAAGTATAGCTGAGGGGACTTATTGGTATTGCACTGCTCAGTTCCAACTATCTGCATATAAGGATTGAATTTCCCTACTATTAAACAATATTTACACTGTTAAGTCTGAATGCAATTCTTATATACAGCAAGTAATAAAAAGATTACAATGTCAATGATATCAACAAGAGGTTCTTAATTTTGGAGCTTCTTGATTTTTCAGTGGTACTTTTAAGGGAAATAAGACCAGCATACATACAAACTTGAACAGAATGGGTACAGTCTATCATGTTATTCATCCCACACATATCTGAAGTACTGAAAATGTCCTCCTTTAAAAACTTGTGGTGGTGGTGCATGCAGTATGCAGACAAAGTGAACTGCAAGTCTGAGGTTTTTCAGAGGGTTTTTTTGTTTGTTTGGGTTTGTTTTTTTTTTTTTTGCTGGTGCCGATGTGGTGCATGATGAAGTGTAGAGTCAGCCTGCTGAAGTCCTCTATCCTTCTTAATGCCTTGTCCAACATAGGGGAAAAGAGTCCTTTCGAAGGAGAAGCAGTGTGCAAGTTTGTAGTTTATAAGGAATAGTCTGTGCCAGGTTTCCTCTCCTCCAAAGAGAGAGAGCTGCTTGGAGAAATGCAAGTCCTTGAGAACTGCGAAGGTGCTTGGAGGTGTGGGCTCCTTGTTGCACTAAGTGGCTCAAGCACACGGCAGTAGGGGGCACTAGGGCTCAGGGTTAATTCCCTGCAGTGGCACAGCCTCCAGCAGCACTGGCCTGCTTTGGAAGGACTGTTGCAACACGTGTAGCCTGACCACGTGTGAAGGGCTGGCATTAGTACAGTCAAACACTTACAGTGAGAATGGATCAGAACCTACCTCGGCGGCCTAGATACGGCTTAGTGTAGTCCCAACTATCGTTGTCATTCCTAATGACATTAAGTCGAGTCGGCTGTCCAAATAAAGTAGAAATGAAAGAGGTTAAGCCTTGAGTGTATGTAATTTTTTTTTAGTAAAATTAAAAGAGCAGGTCCAAGCATTACCCTTGCATATTCTATTTTTAGTGTGCAGCATCCTGCATAGATATCTGCTCCATTGAGTGCAGCCTTCGCCTTCTGGGCACAAAACACTGATTCAAACATACACATAATGTTAAGGATCTTTTTCCCCAGGTGTCTCATTTATGTCCCTTTTATCTGATAGGTCTTTACTTTTGTAGCCTGCAGTTATTTCACTATTGTCTACACTACAAGAACTCCACAAAGACTTATCACAGTAGTTACTTTACAGAAAAAAGAACTAAGAGTACATCCTTTTTAGCCTGTTAACCAAAAAACCCTATATAACTAAAAGAGAGACTTTGAGTGAACAAATAATCATCTTGCCTCAAAAAAATACAACAGGCAGATGCATGTAGCAGGCTCCAACACCTAAGTTATTTCATATGCTCCCCATACTCTAAGATTAGTTCCGTAATTAGCAGAAAGATGTGCCTTAGCCTTGGCACATCACAACCCATGATCTCACCTACATTCAATAATAAATGGTATCACTAAGCCTGAACTCTGCAGCAGAACGGATCTTTTGCACCATGTCTTGATATCATTTAGTGGCATTTTAGAGTAAGTCCAAAACAACAGAATGTGCCTTGGTTTTACCACATTCCTGCAGCCCAGGTTCTTCCAAAGTGAAGTTCACTGTAGAACTTAAAAATTAGGAAAGTTAGGCTTCCCAGACGTACAAGAAACTGACAACAGCCAGAACTGCAGAAGTAATGAGTACTTCAAGTTTAAATTTGAGTAAATTTTTGAACTTTTCAGATAAGGCTTGTCTTGAAGCTCACTTTCCTTGCCACCCCAAAGTGTTTACCTTGCTGCAACATTACTTCACTCACATTTGTGAGTTTTCTTTCAATTGCTGCCTGGTTTCATTTTCAATAAAAGGCATGTTACAGAACTTAATTCAAAGGACATAAGGATGGTGTTTCTGAGTGTATGCAGGACCCTCCCCACAACTTCCCTAATTTCTCACAAGATGAAGAATAACCTCCTCCAACTCTGCAAGTAATCTGATCCTGACAATTCCATTTATGACAAACTTAATACATAGAGTAAGTCAAATTATTGCCTGTTAGGACATACAGTTTAAGTTTTCTACATTGATAAACAGCAGTTAGTTTGATTTAATAGAAGTTAGGTTGTTCCCTTTGCCTAGAAAATCATCAATGCAGCCATCTCATTTGTAGCACCTGAAATCACAAAATAATGCCAAATAATTTGGCAAATTTTGTCCAGATAACAGTTAAAAAATGGATGTTAATATAGCTTTAGGAAGAGGGCTGTCAGAGTTTCATAAATTAAGGCCTAATCATATCAGACTTTGGACTTCACAAAGCAACACATAACAATTCTGAATATTCAACCCAAGAACGACTTAAGGCTGCAAATAGAGTAAACAGTGAGATAATAGAGCAGGGAAGTTCTTCAACACACGATGCCCAAGGATGCCTAAGCTGGCCTCTGCTTTAAAAAGCCAAAATAGTAAGACAAACAGTACATACTGGGACTATTTTAGAAGAGTCTGAAGAAGACAAACTGCACCTCTGCAATCCCTCACCCATTTCTTGAGTATCAACACAGGCAAAAGCCAGGAAACTTTTGTGTATGAGGGGTTGTCAAATCTATTATATAATTCTGCAAATGTATGCAATTATTAGGCCTGAGGGACTATAAATGAGTTATCAACCACTGTTGATAATGCCATTGTCCTACAAAGAATGAAATGTGTAAGTACTACTTTGTCTTACAGACATACAAAAATTAGAAGTTGCCGTATCTTAGAAATTAAGAAATTGTCTCAAAATCACATGGTATTTTTCTGACATTTGCATGTTAAACCCATTTGGAGTCAAGAACCTACAGAAAAAAAAAAAAAAAACACACTCAAAAAGGATATTCAACCATGGCTTGTATTCCATTCCTCTTGAATATAACAATGCGTTGAACTTTTCCAACAGGGTTGCACACAGTGTACAAAACATCCTAAGGAAGAAGAAAAAAAAATTTAGTCAGATGTGAAATTCCAATCGCTTTTGGTTCAGAGAACATATTCTTGCAGTGGCATTTGAATGCTAAAGAGCAAAGACAAGGCTTGTTAACTTTCCATTTTTTATTTTCCCCTCTACAGTTAATACACTCATGATTGGCATTTTTATGGATCAATATACTAGAGGCAATCAAATCTGAAAAACAGGAAAAGACTTCTATAAGAAGTACTCAGGCAAATACTGGTTTAAGTATCTTCAACAATATTAATACCCAGTAACTGCATCCATGTCTCAAGTTCTGCTACCTTTGAAGCATTGCCCTGCAGCAGTTCTACCACAGCAGAGACAAAGTGACACTTGTAGTTGTAACACATTCCATAAGATTAGAGCAGCTGAGTTCATGTTATTTTTCAGAGAGTAACTGGGAAAATGTAAACTTAGATAGCTCATCAAAATGAGGATTTCAACTGTTTTCATTCACCTGAAGCAAGTGGGTGCTATGCTCCTTCCTTCCTTTTTATCTAAAACAAGTACCTCCAAAATGATCATTCCAGATCTTGGTGTACATCCTCAGGTTTATTTGGGGGTCAAGAGGGAAAAGTGATAAAGGAAGTAGGTATAATATTTATTATGTTTTGCAGAGTAGAGGAGCAATTGGGAGGCAAAGGAGTAGGGAGCATGTGGATTTCTTAAAACTAAAACAAACACAGCCTGAAACCATAAAAAATGAGACCTGTGAGATCATTTACAGCATGCTTGGCAGCACAAAAGGCTGCCCTCCATCTCTCCTGTTTGGGAGAAAAGATTCCTTGAAACTTTCTAGCTCCAGGTGACATTAATTTTCATATGACTTTCCTTCACAATTAGTCCCTCAAAAAATTTCTTCAGAGCCACTTAATTAAAATTTTAAAAAAAATTGCTTTTCAAAATGTAAGCTCTACTCAAAATTCCATCAGTCGCACACAGAGCTGGATTTTAAAATTACATTTCATAATTCAGCTACTTTATATTACCAAACCAGTCAAGTGGTTGACAAGACACAGTAATGAGGGCTATTTATTAAAAAATTAAGCACTAGTATTATATACATACTAGAAAATCATAATTCAATTGCCAAGGTACACCACACCTTCCTCATGCATGTACAGAAGATTTAGAAGTGAGAACTAAGAAGAACAGCAGAGGTATGGCTGAACAGACAGCAATGACTGTAGCAGCCCAAGTCACTTTGGGAAAGTCTCTTTGAACAGACAAATCCCTGACAAAGTTCTGCCCACAGGTAAGAAAATGAGAAAACTGAACTTCAAAGACCTGCAAATGACATCTTGGGCAAAACTTTTCAAAACACCAACACCCCTTATCACCTAGGGATGAAAAGCAACTAGGAATTAAATACAGTTAACATGCCCTTCTTGCCCTTTGCTGTTGCATCCCTCAAAAAAAAA